>JAVQJF010024793.1:0-13508 GCA_036023855.1 Gadopsis marmoratus | reverse complement strand
CAGTGGGTTGAATTCAAAGAGATGCTGAAAATCAAAATGAAATAACGATGCAGCAGGCTCGTCCATTTTGCTGAAATGTCATTGCAGCAACTCAAAATGGTCCTCAGTAGTTTGTATGGCCCCCACGTGCTTGTATGCTGCCTGACAACGTCGGGGCTCCTAATGAGACAACGGATGGTGCCCTGGGGTATCTCCTCCCAGATCTGGACCAGGGCATCACTGAGCTTCTGGACAATCTGAGGTGCAACCTGGGGGCGTCGGATGGACTGAAACATAATGTCCCAGAGGTGTTCTATTGGATTTAGGTAGGGCGAGTTTGGGGGTCAGTCAATGGTCTCACTTCCTCCATCCTCCAGGATCTGCCTGCATACTCCTGCCACATGAGGCCGGGCATTGTCGTGCACCAGGAGGAACCCAGGACCCACTGCACCAGCGTAGGGTCTGACAATGGGTCGATGGATTTCATCCCGATACCTAATGGCAGTCAGGGTGCCGTTGTCTAGCCTGTAGAGGTCTGTGCATCCTTCCATGGATATGCCTCCCCAGACCATCACTGACCCACCACCAAACAGGCAGCATAACGTTCTCCACGGCTTCTCCAGACACTTTCACGTCTGTAATCAGAGCTATAAGCTAATTAGATTTACTCAAGAACTGCACTTAAGTAACCTTTTTAGGTACTTGTACTTTCCCTGAGTATATCCTTCTGACATTACTTTATACTTCTACTTCACAGGAAAATACTGTTTTCTTTACCCCACTACATTTATTTGACAGATACAGTAACTCTGTTATGATATAGTGCTATATAAATAAAACTGAATTGAATTGAGTATTAAGACTTGGAAAAGTTTGAAATGGTATAATTAGTATGAATGGGACTGAAAATTGTAATAACTCTCAAAATGTAAGAAAGATGTGCCAGCCAATCCGTCCATCATAAAGAGAGGACGGAGAGTGACACACAGGGGGGAATGCAAAAAGATGAACGCAAGCGAGAGCACAAGCGAACAAGAGCGCACAGAAAGCCACAAGCCCCAGAGAGCCAATTAGAGCTGCTGTGAGAGAAAGCGACATTGCACCATGTATTTTGACACTGGATGTGATCAACGTGTTGTTCATTGAGGTATGTGGCAGGAGGATAGCGGACTAGGTAAGGTGGGGGTACCCTGTATATTGCACATACGTAGGAGCCCTGCTGTTATATATACAAAGTAAGGGGGTGGAGCCACCCATTTTGTTATATTAATTGTAGTTTCTTTGGCGTCCACCCGAGTCCCTCCTCCACTTCTTTTCACCATTGTATATTTATGTGAACAGAAAATTGGTAATAAATGCCTTGTTTTTGCCAGGGTTGAGAGTAGCCTGGCTTGATTATTAGTGTTCGTACATTTAGTTGATAATTCGTATGTAAAGCAGATGGTACTTATTCTCTAGACTTACTTGTAATGGAGTATTTCTACATTGTTATACTGATTTACTTACCGTAAGTAAATGACGTAAGTTTGTCTTCCACCGCTGGTTATTGGGATGGTACTACAACTACAACTTCATCCAAAAGGTTTCTATCAGAAATGGACATTTTAAGTGAAGCTATTGTGCAGTTTAATGGTAACAATGTTAAATTTCGAGAGTATAATGAGATAGATTTACAATGCATTTCTTAGTTGTATTTCTGTAAAAACAGATTACAAACAGCCAGCATATGATAGAATTATGAATAAGAAATAATTGAGCAAACAGTATTCTCTTATTTCAGCTTCAGTATAAACCACCAGTTGCACCTTCAGCTGGTTCACTGGCAGAGCGGTCATTTCAAGGTGACTTGAATTTTCCAATTTCTTTGCACCATACCACAAAATGACAAATCTGTATCTTTGAGGGTTTGATGGAGTGGCTGATCAACACCAGTGAGTCCCGCATTTGAGAGGATTTCAGACTCAATATACACAACTGAAATCACAAGACCTCTCAGCTGTGAAGAACATGAAGCCTCATTTTCTAGCCCAAAATAAAAATAAGAAAAAATAAGGATTCTGGAAGGGGACATTATGTATTTTTACAACTCATCTATGTAGAATATCTGCCCTAAGTAGCAACAGTAACATACTAAGATCAATGGACCTAAAACATCAGGTTCTAGATAATAAATTTTATTCTCATTACGTTAACATGGGGGACCTCCAGTTGTTGAACAGCATAATCTCACTGTGACGTATCACACTGATCAACAACATCTCACCTCAGAAGAAAACAAAACACAAGAAACAAACGAGCACAGCCGTGACTAGATGACAACAGAAAATATATGCATGGCAGTTTGAGTCATTCATTTGAACAGATCTCTCCATAAAAATGTCTGTATGGCCTCCTGGAATATGCATTTACTTTCTGAGACAGATGCACAACAACTTGTTCTATTAAATTACACATGAAAACAATCAATTGAGTGATACTTGTCATTCTGTCGCTGCTTAAAACACTGACAAGAACACATTACTTTAGCTCCATCTATTGGCAAGTGTAGGTGTGCACATTAACCACTGTAAAAGAAATGGTATTGAGAATACACAAACATTAATTAACAGTATTGCAACCAAAGAGTTTAGACAAAGACACCATCAGAATCCTTCTCTCTATATTGGTAAGTTCAATTTCAATTCAATTCAATTTTATTTATATAGCGCTATATCATAACAGAGTTATATCATAGCATTTGTTAATATAGAGCAAGTCCAAGCCAACTCTATATGTACAGACCCAACAATTCCACCATGAGCAAGCGCTAGGCGACAGTGGCAAGGAAAAATCAGATTGGCAATAATGATTGGTTATTAACTACATATTGTACATCAGCTTTGGGAGCCATGTTACATGAATATGGCTGGTCGAGGCATATGACCGCCCACCAAGAGCCTGGTTCTGCTCGAGGATTCTGCCTGTTAAAAGGCAGTTTTTCCTTGCCACTGTCGACCTAGCGTTTGTTCATGGTGGAATTGTTGGGTCTATACATATAGAGTTGGTCTAGACTTGCTCTATATTAACAAGTGCTATGAGATAACTCTGTTATGATATAGCGCTATATAAATAAAACTGAATAGAAAGGACTTTCGCACACACTGTTCCTGGAAGCATTAACATGGCCTCTTTATTTGATGGCCAAATTAAAGGCATTTACTTTTAAGAAAACTCAGGTCAATCATTGTATAATACAAACTGTACTTACTTCCTTGTAATGACTCCATTGTTGATAAAATCCTATTTTACAACGTGACAGTCAACGAAGACATATCATCAAAAAAGAAAGAACAAAAAAAATAGAAAATCATAGAGACTTTAACAGGCCACAAATATCAGATTTTACTTCAAGATCAAGATTTCTTTGTCATTTCCCTAGTATTTACATACCCAGCGAAGTGAGAAAAAGGTTTCTCTACCAGTGCCTTTACACTAAAATATTTTAAAACAAACATTCGAATAAATAAAAAGATTAACATAAACAAATAAGAAAATGTAAAATCAAGTAAGAAAATTTAAAGTTTCAGCACTAGGACAGGCCACTGCAAATGTTAGTCGCGCTGCCAAACAAAATATCTTGAGAGTAATCCAGCAAATGTGAAATTCAACAGGCCTTTTTCACAGCCATTATGATGTGTCTCTATAAGAAAAGCACAGGTGTAAACAACAGAATTAATGATAGCTGAATTCCATTTAGCTACTTCGGTTTCAGGGTCCCGGCCTGTGTCTAAAATCATACTGTATATGGTGCACTATATTTACCCTCCACCATTGTATTTGAGCCTGGGGTCTTTGTATAGGCTACAGTATATATATTATATAATAATCTATATAGTATACTGTTTTTTGCATACAAGAAATAAACATACTCTGATGTATACAAAGAAGAAATTATGCAAGTGGGACTTGTGCGTGTCACTGCCAATTAGGCTAGACTTCAACCGTTCTTTTGTTTTAAATTTTGCTCCTCACATTTTCTTTGCGCATTAGATTGTTAGAGAATAGTGTCTACCAACAGCACACTCAGAAATCAAGTTGTTTATCTGTCTGCATACTGACTATTTTTATTTATATGTATGTTCATTTATGAATATGGCAACCTTTTAAAACTCCCAGTTAATCTACAGTATGCAACAAAATTTCTGACCGGATGGCATTCAAATTACTGAGTGATGTCTGATGGCCTGATTTTAGAAATGATGCGTTTCGCATAAAACAAACCTGAAATGAAAATAACATACCGGATTTCTGTTTATTATGGCGATCGGACCTGCCCAACACTCCGGTTTCCCGGGTATCTTCAGTATATTAACACAATTAATCTGACAGTGTTAACTAGCTTACCTGTGGAGGTGCTAACTTAACTAATTTTAACTAAGCTACCAACGTAGCTTATTTAAAATATAATCAAATGTGTAATGGTGGATGATATCAGAGAACATACCTTAAACAGCAGGTAGAAGCTCAGCTGAAGCTGGAGGCTTTTTTTTTCTTCTTCTTCTTTATCGTTTGGGTGCCAAGACAGGCAGCCGGCATCCATGACATTGCATAACTGCCACCTTCAGCTGACCCCTGACGCTCCACAAATCACTTCTGCTCCACATTCACTGAGATATTTGGTGTAAATGTCCGAGCACGTGGAACACATCATTTTTGAGTGAAAAAAGAGCATTTGAGACTCGTACCGGCAGATTCAAGCAGTTGTAACTATTGACTTGTGTTTGTGATAGAAATATATCCAAGAAAAAATATATATATTTGTGAGAAAATATTGTACAGGTGTGCAACTGTCATTGCATTAATTCAAATACTGACTAGCGCATGTGCACATTTTGTTCATGACTTCACATATTTTATATGGGTGTGTAAATATGTTTTGCACCATATTCACTGCAGCAACTGTAACAAAAATATGAGCGTATAAGTTTCTTAATTTGTGATTCGTAGTGCAGGATTTGTGCACCTGTAATGAAGAATTTGAGAAGGTGTAACTGCTGTGTTGTGTTTGTGGGAGAGAAAGCAATTCTACAGGTTTGCTACTTTGTAATTAATTTTTCTCTGTGACTTCAAATTTATTGATACACATGTGTGACTATTGTCTACAACTACAAATTTTACAGTCACAGGTGCCCAGGTGTTTTGCAGCAATAATACCTTCATACTTTTCTTGCAGTGATATAAACTTTGAATTGTAAGCTTTGAAGGTGATGTAACACATGATTCTTCCAGCTGCAAGGTAAAGTGAATCTTAACAACCTTGGCTGCACACTATCCCTGCATGAGCTGTGATTTGACTTAAAAACAAACTACTAAATTTGCTGCAACTAGTATCCACATACCACAAAATAAGCCGTTTCCTTTATTTTAGTGCATTAATACTCATATGTATCATTTTGCAGACTATCAGAGCAGCGGGTGTGTTTTATTGCAGCCAGACATTATAAACTGACCAATGATGTTTGTTTCTTGGGGTCTAATAATGGGCCTTTTCTAAATCACAAATCCCACAGCTGTTGAATTGCACATGAATGACTTGAGTGCTAGGTTGTCAGGTTAAACCAAAAGAATCAATGAAACTAACCTGACTTGGATCAACATTCATAACACAATAATCTTTCTTTAAGGCTGGTATATCACCATGTTGCCAAACCAGATCCTCCTTAATTTTTTTTTTAGCCAAGGACTATTTTTAATATTTCATGGTTGGACGTGTATTTGGCTTGTTATCTCTTTATATGTGTTTTAAAAGTCATTTAATTCAGGTGTGATCATAGAAACCAAAGCTGGGGTTGTCAATCCTCAACTGCCACCTATACTGTAACTTGTAGACTCTGTATACATCATTTCATTTTGCATGTACACACCAAACAGCAGTCCTGTCAGTAGCAGTCAACTTCCTCTGTCTTAAACCGACAGAAGAGGGCAGCCGTGAGCAATGTCAGCTAAATGTTGAGATTTTATTGAAATAATACATCGTCGACTATGTCGGATTAATCTCCACGTCCAACCGACTCCTAAACCATATTAGAGCGTAAATAATTCCATGTTGTATGCGTCGTGGGGACTTACACATTTAGAGTCACACATTTTTAAATTCGGAATAGCACCAGGCATTAGAGTCAACGCACAGCGTGGTGCCGTGCAGCATTTCCATATCCTGTTTTCTGCCACGGTGGCTGCGCGAGCGGCTCCCCTCGTTAGTGTGCCACGGGAACGCGCGTCGTCCCATTGCATGGATGGGATCAGCAAGGGGAACGCGAATGAAAGGTAACCAGGTTTACAAGCTTTTCCTCGATCGGTGTGGTAGAGAGACGGTAAACGGCTGTATCAGGCGGCAGCGAGCACCGACGTGTCTTGCGTTGCGTGGGCATTTGCTTTGGTGGAATGTAGGCCCATTACACGGGCCATCCCACAAATGAGTTCGCTACGAGTAACTGAGGGCATGTTGTACCAACGTTAGCAAGAATAGTCCTGTTTGGTGACTTTATGAGTGTCTGTGTCTGCCAGGCCTCCGTGAGAGAGGGGGCAAGCTGAGCGAGCTCCATGCAGTGGAGACGAACACAGAGCGAACATGTTCCTGCTGTCTTATGATTGGTTACCGGTCATTTAAGGTTCTTAATCTTAACTTTTTTATATTTCTAAAAAAAGGCTACAGCCACGTCAGTCTTCAGAATTTTATGTTCCCCGTGCATGGCACCTGACATTTCCAGGGCTGCTGACTGGAGACCTCCGAACCAGATGTCCAAGCCAGTTAAAGGAACAGCTGTTATATTTATATGACGGCATACAAGACAAGTGAAACGTAGAACAAGCTGAGCAGCAGGTCCAGAAAAGAACTTTATCCTGAACCTGTGAGGCATGAGGGTCTATAAATAATAAGGTGGCTGTAGGTCAGCTGACCATCACAACCACCAACATGCGGATAAATCTTTATCTGAAGCACTCCAAATATCACATTGATATGAGAATATATCAGTCACAATACATACAGCATTCCACCCTTTTAATATTGTTTTCTTGCAAGTCTCTCTGTACAGGATCAGATGGGCAGTGTGTCCAAACATATTATTAAATTATCTTTTATTTATTGGGTGAATTAGACTACTGTTCTAACTTAGATTACTGTTACAGTGCTTTGGGAACCGGTTCGGTTGAAAAGCGCTATATAAGAAAGAGTCCATTTACCATTTTATCTGCCCATTTAGCCCATTAAAACTAAGTGCCCATATCAAGAACTACAATTAATAGAATGACAAGTCGTAATTACTTCTGTCTTAAGTCATATTTATTATGTTGTTTTTATTTTCAGGCTCCCTTCCTCTGTCCTGGCTTCTATGAGCAGCAGCACAGATAGACGGAGCTACCAGCCTGAAGAAGAGTGTTTCTTCTCATGGAAAAGTAGAACCAATGCTGCCCAGCCAATGTTGCATCTTGTTTCATACCTCCATTGTCCCAGTCCAAACCAGTAGTTGATGGTGTGGACCTTTTACTAAGAACAGTCCAACAACGGCCACTAATAACAGCACAGCTCTCATCTTGATTGGCAATATTCTAGATGCCAGAGGCATCAACAGAAGAAAAGGCTCTGAAGAAATAATTGTTGTTTTTCCTTATCCTTGAAGTTGTGTGTCTTTTGTTCGGCCGTTTGCAGTCATGGGGGCCATAGGCTATGGCTACTATCGTGCAACTATTTTCCTCTGCATGTTCATTGGCTACTCGCTGTACTTCTTTAACAGGAAGACCTTCTCCTTCGTCATGCCCTCTGTCATGATGGAGATTCAACTGGACAAAGATGACTTGGGTGAGACAGTAGTAATAATTAATAGAGAATTAAGTGTTATCTGGTTTAAGCAATATTTCCTTAAGCAATGATTAGGTCTGTAATTAAGCTATTGTTTGACAGAAGGACTGCAATAATGCCTTAATCTGGTTATTCTTGCTTGCCAACATATACAGTGCTATGGTAATAGTGTGCACTGTGGCAAACTGAAAACTACTGGATACAGAGATAGATCACCTTCCAGTCTTTTCAAGCTTATTCACCCAAAGTGCTGAATTGTCTTCTTTGCCCTCCTCCTGACTATATGAAGTGTCTGTTAAGGCTTACTCCCAGCCTATGACAGGATTCTCACCACCACAGCTGACCTCACTGAATAGCTGTAACACTTTGCTAATAGCTCAACACAAATGATGCATAGTCAAAGGTGTACTACTGAAAATTGAACTGTGCGCAATCCACCAGTAAACCACAAGGAAAACATGAAACAAGACTGAGAGCCTACAGCCATGCTAGCTGCTTTGTGAGGCTCTGCTGCTGACACAGTGGTGCTTGGAGCTAAATGCTAACAGCATGCTAACATCCTCACAATGACAATACAAACAGCCTGACATTTAGCAGGTATAATATTTACGATGTTCACAATCTTAGTTTTGCATGTTGGCATACCAACATTTGCTAATTAGCACTAAACACAAAGTACAGGTGAGGCAGAGCTGATACCAAGTAACTCACAATTAAAAATTTTGACCTGATCATGGTGCTAGATGAAAAGTCAGGGCTCACTGAAGTTGTGACATATGTCATGGCAATCCATCTGAAAGTTGTTTAGGTATTTCATTCTTAAACACAAATGTCAACTTCATGATGGTGCTAGAGGAAATGTGAGGAGATCACCAAAGTTAGTAGCATTCATCATCTGGGAACCGTGACTGTTCGTACTTACTTTCCAGGACATCCATCCAATAGAGGTTGAAGTATTTCAGTCTGGACCAAAGTGATGGATTGACTGACAGACACACAGATAGACCAACCTACCAGCTAACATTACCATTCGTAGTCTCTGCTATTGTGGCCAATAAAAAGAGGGACCCTCCAGACCCTCTGTTGACATTTATACAAGGTTGATGATGGATTCAAGTCACAAGAATTTTCATATTTAATAGTAGAGTATTCTATTATCTCTACTACTACTAGTGAGGGCAACCTTGGCTCAAGTAGACGGCAAGCATTTGACTGAATTTTATATTATTGCCAGTGAAATGACTTGATTCTCAGTTGTCATCCAACTGGTCACCTTCATGAGTACAAAACTGCAGCCCATGTCTCCTGTTATATAGTTTCTAACTGTACTTTGCTTGGTTTCTTTGCAGGTCTGATCACCAGCAGCCAGACCATGGCCTATGCCATCAGTAAGTTCATCAGCGGCGTGCTGTCGGATCAGATCAGCGCCCGCTGGCTTTTCGCCATCGGCCTCTCCTTGGTCGGGGGCATCAATGTTGCGTTCTCCTGGTCCTCCACTGTATCCATGTTCTCACTGCTCTGGTTCATCAACGGCCTGGGACAAGGCTGCGGCTGGCCACCGTGTGGGAAGGTGCTGCGCAAGGTAATGGCGTCCTGTCTGCCACTTCATGCAACACAGATCCCTTGTTCAGTGTAATAGTAATGTTGAGAGCCAAGGGACAACAAACATGCAGGCTGTTCATGATGCCTGCGATTATTCTGGGCAGCTAGTGAAATGCTGTAACCCTCGAGTGTGAGCCACCTCATACCAGACATAGTGTTAGTGTTTTCACTCTGTACTGTAAGAGAGAATGTGCACCTGTCTGTTGGTTGTTGGACGTGTTCAGAGGAATCCTGTTCCTTGCTGTCAAACAGTGCTGACTTTTACGCTGTCTGGTTTGACGAGATCTCAGCCTGTGCCGGCTGTATGAAACACTGATTGTCTAAGTTTAAAGTGGAGATACTGGCAGTGGTAGTGCTATCTGCAGGGTCTCATTCTCATGTAGATTTTGATAATTAAAGTCTGGTGAATTTTTTGCATTATAGCAGGACTTAACTACCTGCTCTTTGAATAAACCCTAATGCATTCTGCTATTCTATGCTCAGAAACAACTTGACGTTTGTGAGGAGCTGCCTTAAAAGCAGTGGGGAATAAATAGACTTTGGCATGTGATGGGGTTCAGATTACAGGAGACTGTATTTATAGAAGATCCTCAGTAGATCTTTCCAAAAGAACAAAATCTTTGACCAAAAGGTGTTTTCCTTCTCTAGTGAGAGGAAATATCTTCAATAGCTCCAAGTCTGCACCTGCACTGCACTGCAGCTCCTCTTCCACAGCTGAGTCATCATCCACACACTGTGGATAATCACCATGTTAATTTAGCCGGTGGGCTGCCGTTAAGTGTTTGCCTAGTGGTTTATCAAGTTACTGGTGACTGTTGCTCTGCTAGGTATGCTGTGTGAGAAATGTTTCTGGCATCCCTCAGCTGTATTACATCATGAGGGCATGTCCTTCTGACATAATTTCTCCGGTAGCAGTAAAATCAGAAGAATCTGCATAGTGTTGGGTCAAACTATTTTATTGATTACTGTATGTAATGTTTCTGCTATTGTGTCCTTGCCGAAATCTTGTTTTTAAGAGAATTACGTGAATCTGCATATTTTTGACCATGACCTGTGTGTTGCTTCAGGAAAGTGGAACATGGAAAGAAACCAGCAATATGTCTATATGATAGTTGGAAACATGCATATGTAGGTAATTTAAGTCTGCACTCTTTGACTCTGCCTGCATTATAGGATTTTGGAAATGTTGACTACTCTCTGCTTTGTTTTCTCCTGTGTCTATTTTCCATCAGTGGTTTGAGCCCTCTCAGTTTGGAACATGGTGGTCTGTGCTGTCCTGCAGTATGAACCTGGCCGGGAGTCTGGGTCCAATACTGGTCACGGTGCTCCTGCAGTACTACGACTGGAGGACTATCCTAACTATGTCAGGCGTTTTCTGTACTGCCTTCTCATTTGTTTGTCTGGTGTTTGTAAAGAATGAGCCAAAGGATGTGGGCCTGCCCAGCATTGAGGCAGCAGCCAAGAAGGGGGCTAAGGGAAGTAAGTAAAAGCGTTGGCGAGCGGGGTTACAGTGGGTAGAGAGGTCACTTTCTGTGTAGATGAAGATGGTTACCTCAAAGCATGTCAGTCACATGGTGCCATGTTAGCTTCCCTTTGGTTAGAACAGTGGGTCTGTCCCATAGATGGTATGTAAAGATGGGCGACGCATCTCCACTTCCTCCCACTGTACAGAATGAAGCCAAAATATCCCAGATACAGGTGCTGCCATCTTATGCTGGTGAAGTCATTTGGAGCCAGAGTCTGCGTAGTAGTCAGAGGTTCTGCCCACACACCCGCTCGAACCAATCGTGAGCATGCAACAAGTTGTCAGTCATGATGTCTCACCCCCATTTTATACTATCAAATATCTAATTTAAACCTAACTTAACAGAAAAATGAACACTTGAACAAACATCAACGTGATAAGAACTAGCTAAAATGACAGAAACCATCTTTGGGAGCATCTTATTTGACGGGTAATTTGACTTTTCATTTTGGCCCATGTCCCATCTGCTAACAGTCACAACTGTAACCCCAAAAGTGTTATCACTATGCATGTTGAGGTCAGGTCAGAGAGAGGTCATTGATAATGATTCTCATCCCAACATCAATAATGTCCAGCCACAGACAAGCAGGCCGAGCAGTTAGAACGTTATCGATAACAATTGCTCACTAAATGTGTGTTTGCGTTAAAGTGTAACTCCACACTCAAATTCAGCTTGAACCCAAATGGAAAATCTGCAAAAGAGGAGTGAGGTAACGGCAACTGTAGGAGCCGTGACCTCGTGGCTACATAGTGGGTGTGGGTGGGTCAGGGGAGACTGACACGGATCAGAGATATATATATATATATATATATATATATATATATACATACATATAGATTTCATGATGTAGACAGGTCCCAACTGGTTGACTCTACATCAACATTAGCCTCACAGGTTCAGGGCTGATTTAAAACAGTAGATGGCATGTGGAGCCATTTTCAACCCATGAAATGCCAACTTTTATACATTTGGCAAGAAATGTCAATATTAACACCAGCACTGATGTGTTTCATCACAATACAGTTGTATGATTTAGTTTACAGTTAAAAAAATAACACATTTAAGTGTGACGTACCTCTTTAAAGTCCCTCTCATTGATATTTGAAAAGTACATAATACATGTCAAATGGATTTTGTCCCAGCCTTTGTAATGTTTCACCAAGACTGTTACAGAGGTCTACATATCTACAACATTGCTGATCTCTTGTTAATGTGAGCATGTGGATTTGTCTCCCTGTCTGTACCTGTACTCCCCAGGCACCAGTGAGAGCACCCTGAGTGAGTTCCTCCTCTCTCCTTTCCTGTGGGTGTTGTCTCTGGGCTACTTGGTGGTGTTTGGGGTGAAGACGGCTGCCACTGACTGGGGACAGCTGTTCCTCATGCAGGAGAAAGGCCAGACTGCTCTCATGGGTAATTTATGAGACAATTTTAATTGTCCATTGCCTCTCACAGATTTTCACTGAATGGTTAGGGGTGCTGACATCAGCTGTGTGGCTCACAGGCAGTACCTACATGAGTGCCCTGGAGGTGGGGGGTTTTGTGGGCAGCCTTGCATCAGGCTTCCTCACTGACAAAGCTGTCGCTCGAGTGAGTATCAAACCGTGATAAATTAAGCAAAATTGACTGGGATTGTCGAGTACAGTTCAGTGTTAAAAACATTCTCTTTAATTTCCTCCAGCAAGGCTTGGGCACCCACGGCAACCCTCGCCATGGCCTGCTCATTCTCATGATGGCCAGTATGTATGTGTCCATGTACCTCTTCAGAGTCACCATCACACCTGAAATCCCAGAGGTAATTTCAAATTTAATTTCTGTCATTACTGTGTAAAATGCTTGAAATCTACATGTTGTCAGTAGTCAAAATATATCCCAAGAGCTTATTTTGTTTGCTCAGGAGACTCCTCTTTGGGTCCAAATCATTCATCCTGTTTCTGTCCTCATTGGTGTGTCAGAAAAAGAGGTATGCTCAAAAATGTTAATGGGGTTCATTGGGATAAAAATTATGCTGTACTGAATCTCAAGAACACTGTGTTCCACATTTTCTTATTGTCGTACACAGATCTGGATTCTCTTCCTCGGTGCTGTGTTTGGATTTAGTTCTTACGGACCGATTGCCTTGTTTGGGGTGATAGCCAGTGAAAGTGCTCCTTCAAATTTTTGTGGAACCTCTCATGCTGTTGTAGCTCTGATGGCTAATGGTAAGCTGCTCAAAAATTAAAGGAACACATTTTACGCAGACTATAGCATCAAGTCAATTAAACTTCTGAGATATTGATCAGTTAAGTAGCAGAGGGGGTTGTTAATAGGTTTCAGCTGCTTTGGTGTTAATTAAATTAACAACATGTGCACTAGAGGGGCAACAATGAGACGACCCCCAAAACAGAAATGGTTTTACAGGTGGAGGCCACTGACATTTTTTCCCCTCTTCACCCTTTCTGACGGTTTTCACTAGTTTTGCATTTGGCTAGGGTCAGTGTCACTACTGGTAGCATTAGGTGGTACCTGGACAGACTTCATGAGGGTGGCCTGAGGGCCCGACGTCCTCCGGTGGGCCCTGTGCT
>JAVQJF010024781.1:0-15450 GCA_036023855.1 Gadopsis marmoratus | reverse complement strand
TATGAACTGATAATTTTGCAGTGGTCTCTTAATTTTTCCAGCGCTGTATATACTGTATAACAACTCTTTGAAGGATTGGCATGATATTTGGCAGAGCTATCCATGGTACCCAGAGGATTAATCCTTTGGCGATCCCCTGACTTTTTCCTCTAGTGCCACCATGTGTTTGACATTAATGGTCTTTTGTGAAGCCACTCCTCCACCCACTGTTGTTTCACTAACACACACATGCACACGCTGTTCAGCGATTGGACGTCAGCTAATGAGATGAACTCTAATCCTCAGAGCTAAAGGTGGAGTAATGGCCTTCTCTCTCTCTCTCTCTTGCACACACACATTAACACATCACACAAATTCACAAGGAGAAATCCTCATATTCACATGAGGTCCAGTTATGAGAGAGGATCAAGCTGAAGAAAAGCCACAACAGGGAAAAGCAGAGAGTTTGAGGCTGTGAAAGCAGTTGGAAACAATAACGGTGATTTTCTTAAGAAGGAGGAAGGCTGAGGGAGGAAGGGTGGAAGGAATGAGTGGAGGAGGGAGAGATTGTATTTAGCACCACCTGCTCTGTGACAGGACAGAGGGCAAAACAGGAAACAAGGTGTGATTTCAAAGGTAAGTGGTTATTTGTCTCTTTTATCTGACATTGCACTGTATTTGTGTGCACACAGACACACAGACAATCATCTATGTGGGTTAATTGTGTGTTTATTCTTCCAGCACAGACACATTGTAAAGTAGCCCGGATATCTGCAGATCAGCTGTGGTCAAAACACTACTAGGTCAGTTTGGGACAGAGGTGGATTTGGCAGTTTAGTAGTTAGTTTTAACATAAATAGGGACTCATTCATTCATGTTTTTGTGTTACTAAATCAGGCAAATTAGCATTGCTTTTCAATAAGTGAGGGACTGAAGAACTGGAGTAGTCTGCTTTTTAAAAGCATAAATACACAGAAGAATAAAATTAGGCACAACATGCGCACTAACTTTGTTGGAAAATAAGACAAAAACAGGTTAATTGTAATTTTTTATAATCTCTACCATTCATTTTCACTGTTTCTCCCATTCTTTGTCTGTTTTGCTTCTTCTTCTGTCAGCTTAAGGCCAAATGCTCTCGTAAACTGTCTTGATCAATCTACACTTTGTCTCAATAATCAAATAATCCCATTAGGCTAATCTTGGAGTGCCAGTGAATGTGTGTGTGTGCAGACTGGGTTCAGGGTGTGTTTCAGAGCCAGAAAAAAGAAAAGATTAAAGAAATACACTTACCAAAAGATGTGTCTTTCTTTTCAGTTTGGTGCTGTTGCCATGGAAAAGTCTGGGCGCCCTGTGTCTGAGAGCTACCAACCAGTCTGTTATTCAGGTGTTCAGTCTGTCTCTTTCTCCAGTGAATCTGGGATTGTGGGACTGGAGGATGAGGATGAGGGTGATCGTGCGCCCATTTTCTCCCTCTCAAAGAGCTCCATGGATGTGGTCATGGTGACGGGGCCACCGCACAAGCGGGACCCGGTCTGGGCCAGAACGGACCTGAGACGCAGCTCCAGCACCAACACACACTCTGAGCAGAACTCAGTGACGCTCCAGCAGCAGCACCCTCAATTGTGGCAGCACATCAATTCTAACAGCCACAAGTTGTCTCTCACAGTCCAAAACATGGATGTGCACAGCCCTCCTGCGCTCAGCGAGCGCTGGATTGCCAACATGCAGCGCTGGAGTGGGTATAGTGGCAGCACACACAGCCGCAGCAGCACTCCAGAGACAGTTGTATGGAAAGATGGGACCTCACGCCCCTCGAGTCTAAGCCAGGAAACCCCTTGTTTTACTGCGCTGGACTCTCCCATGTCAAAACCAACCACTCCTCCAACCACACCCTCTCCTTTCATCTCCCCACCAACTTTACCACCTGTAGGTCCTTTAACTTCTTCGTCACTACTAACATTGAGCACACATCAGCAGGAAGACATACTTGTGTTCTCGCCCACACCCTCTCCTCTGCCGTCACCCCTGCAGGCTAACAGCTCCTCACCCTTGCCGTCCAACTCCCCCAATCTCCACCAGCTCACCTGCACAGAGAATGAGGACTTCCTGGAGAATAACATGCCTTCTTTTACATTCCCTTCCCCAATCCCGTCGTCTGTTAGCTTAGCAGGTGGAGGTGTGTCACCAGATCTTGGATGCCTTGCCGATGACGTGATAGAGGAGCTGCACGGTGCTGGAGGCACGCAGTTATTGGACGGTGGAGTGAGAAGCCCAGTGCAAATGTCTAGCTACCCGATGCCTAATTCTCCAGCAGAGGGACAAGGATCACAAAGAGAAGCCTCAGTTTGCCATCTGGATCTGCCATGGCATCCAGGGCAAAGCCGTCTGACAGGCCGAGGATGGAGGCCATCCCTGATTTCTTCCTTGAGTGACTCACAATTGGGTGACTGCTGCAGGTGCAACATAACCAACAGAGAGGGCATCACAAAGGCTCCAAAGGTTGATGTGTTCAGGGATGCAGGTACAATGACTTCACAGCTGGAAGTGGTAGACGCAGCGGTGCAGACGATCTCTCCTATTGACTCCTTGTGGGGTCTCAGGAACATCTCCACCTCCAACATGGACTCCCACTCCATCTTGGGCTCGCCGCCTGGATCCAGGCTGAACCTGAAGTCCTCAGTGGGGTCAAACTCCAATCTGGTGTCCCCTTCCTCCAGCATGTTCCCACTGAGCAACGGAGAGGAGGAGGAGGGACAAGGAGACGACTGGACTTCGGATGTTAACTCTGCCTCCTCTGATCTTGAGAGGAGGTCGTGTCTGAAGATCCAAGGGGAGAAGAGAGACAAGTTTGGGAGGAGGAGCAGCATGAAGCAGGTGCAGTGGGATGAGGAAGAGATGACATGGGATGTTCATGGAGCATCTGTGGACCCGAAGGTGCTGACCACAGCCATATGGAAGCACCTGGAGCTCCATACTTTGAAGAAGAAAGCACCAAAACCTCCTCGCATATTGAACGTGGTAAAAGCCATGGTCCCAGAACCGAATCCAACGGTGATGATTACGTCGATGGTGAAGGGTGAGAGTGAGGGGACACCAGAGACAGACGGAGGGAGGAAGGTGGAGGAGGAAGGAGGAGGAGGAGACAAAAAGGAGGAAACAGTAGAAGCTGCTCATAGAATCAGCAGAGCAGAAGGAGATAACACAAAAGAAGAGGAGGAGGTGTACGGAGAGGAAGGCACCAGCCATCCTAAGTCACCCTCGCGTGGGAGCGGAAACAGCAGCAAGAAGAGTGTGATCAGGTCACTGAGGAGGCCTGGGTGGTGTGGAGGCTCCAGGAAGGCAGATGACTGATCCCAGAGACGTAATGGCTTTGATTAGCGTATTGATTATCCCTAGCTGATCTAAATGGTAAATGGTAAATGGACTCTTTCTTATATAGCGCTTTTCAACCGAACCGGTTCCCAAAGCGCTGTAACAGTAATCTAAGTTAGAACAGTAGTCTAAATCTAGTCCTCAGTTTGCAAGAAAGCTCTACTAATAACCTCTGAATGAAACTCAGAGAGACATTGGGAGTAGCGGTCACTTTCAAGTGGTTTTATCCTGCCGTTGTCTACATTTTCTTTCTGTCATTTATTAAACAATTGTTTCTTTTTCACCGTTTGGCAGGGCCGTAATTTCCACTGGGGGGGTCCCACTCACTTTAATGTTCTTACTAAACGCTCTCTAGTCATTGACTTCTTACTTACTATCCAGTCACAATAGTGCAGATTAAATGTGAAGGGACTCAATAAAAATCTTGATATTTTCATCTGAGTTGATTTATTACCATGCGCTCACAGCAATGAGCTAAATGTGGTTTCTTGACTTTTTCTCCCTGGATTTGGCCTCTCAAGCTACATACAGGCTGCCCTGACGTGTTCATTGAGATTGTTGATTGAAAAATGACTTCCACCTCTGCTGAAAGTTTTTCAGATGCATTTCAGTATTCACCAAAAATAGATACTAACAAATAAATCAAAAATAAAAGGGTAAATTATTTCTTGTTGTAAATATCAGCCATGACTTTATGAGCACTGACAGGTTACAATGGCACCTGTCAGTAGGGGGCGATATATTAGGAAGCAAGTGAACATTTTGTTCTTGAAGTTGATACAAGGAAGTGTTCCTGGTCTGCAGTGGTCAGTACCTACCAAAAGTGGTCCAATGAAGGAAAACCGGTGAACTGGCGACAGGGTCATGGGCGGCCAAGGCTCATCAATGCACGTGGGGAGCGAAGGCTGGCCCGCGTGGTCCGATCCAACAGAAGAGCTTCTGTAGCTGATAGAAAGGTGTCAGAACACACAGAGCACCGCAGTTTGTTGCATATGGGGACCGGTCAGGGTGCCCATGCTGTCATAATGTTATGTCTGATTGCTGTATAGTATAGTAAACCGAAATTTGTCTTTTTATCTCTGTTGCTAGTCAGCACAAATACGTTGTTTAAGAGTAAACACAAACTCAAAAACACACGGCGGCGCCACTAAACTCTCCCCCCCTCTCTTTGCACACTCACTCAACTCATTCACTGTGGAAAACATAAACAAAGTTGAGTTGTATGTAAACTTGGTGAACCACAGCGGTGAGGTTTGACCATTCCGGCGCTGCCATTCAGATGAGCGGGCACATTCTCTTTCATTCACCTCAGAAAAAAGCTCAACTCACTAGTGGCTTCCACTGCGGTTATTGTTGTCATATTTCCACAGATGTGTTTAGAGCATGCGGGAGGGTGGTCGTTTCATTATTTATTCTTTTTTTCTGGTCTTAAAAGGGTAATTGCAACCAAAAAGGTTTTTATTTTGTGGCATCCAGCCATGCAGATATATTGGCTACAGATGACATAAAAACACTTTTGATAAAGATCCCTTAAATTGACTTTTTTTTAACAACTGTGACCAAGATATATATTGAATGAGTGGAACATCTTACAGTTGAAAACAAGACAAAGAGTACCTAGCGGCTTTGTGAGGCTGCACTTAGGCACACCAGAGCCTTTAGCTAGATGCTATTTAGCATATGTCAGCAAGCGAACATGCTCACAGTAATAATGCTAACATGTTAAGGTTTAACGTGGTAGTATACTAACATTTGTGAGGCAAAAAAATTAAGTACAGCTGAAGCTCATGAGAATGTCATTAGTTTTGCAGGAAAATAAATGGATGGATGGATGATCATAAACCAAAGTATTGGACACATTCATTTTGACCTGATGGTGACACTTGATGAAAAGCCAGGGGATCACAGCAGTCCTAATAATTCATCCTCTGGGGACCATGAATGTCTGTACAAACGTTTGTGCCAATCCATCAAATAGCTGTTTCAGTCTGGATCACTCAAAGTGGTGGACTGACCGACGGACTAACATTGCCATCCATAGAGCCATGCGGCTAGCATGGCTAAAAACAATTTCAGTGCTCTCTGATGAAATCTTTCTGTAGGGCAAATTGATTGTTATTTATCAGCCAACATCTAAGCTGATATATCTGTCATATGCTAATATTTATTATCCTAACTCTTTAATTTCTAATCTTTCCTCTCTCGTCTGACTCCTCTTATTCCCAGTTTGGAAGTATGAATATCCATTTAAGCCATTGTCAGGCAACATGTTTTCTACTGAGTCATGTTTACACAGGATGAACTACAGTGGAGATTTGGGATATCAGAGTCACTATGTCACTGCTATAAGTCATGTGGCGTGATGTTTGTTTGTGTACAGTGCTGTACTGCCTTTGTCCTGTGTGCATGTTGGTGTACTGTGAGCGTGCTATATGTATGTGAAACTGCTGATGGGACTCCACGAAATCCCCTTTTTCTCAGCGGCAGTGGAAACTCACAGCTGCAGGAGAACAATCCAGCGCTCGGTCTTTGTTGTGACACAGCTCATTGTCCCTGAAGGTGTGCTGTTGTGTGTGTGTTTACTGTACAATATGTGTACCTGTGTATGTACGTCTGTGTGTGCTTGCTGCCTGGTATAAATAGCGTGGGATGTGTGCCGGCTGGTGATTCTGTGAAAGACGATGGCTATACCAGGACCTCCTCTGCTCCTCCTTCTGTCTCTGCTGCTGCCGCTGCTGTTGAGCAAGGCATCTCTGCCTGCAGCTGCATACACACTCATCCCCGGACGACAGCCACAGCACAAACTCCTCCACCTGGGTGAGGGCAAACACATGCAGATACGCACACCTCCAAACACGGAGGCTTCTGCTAATACATACTGTATCTTATTGGGACTTTCGTGTGGTGTCTCTCTCCTCCTAGACTGGCCTAAGGATTGTGGTATGGCTCACTTCAAGCCCAACATGGCTGAGAGGATTGTGTCTGGGAACGAAGCCCGACCTCACTCCTGGCCCTGGCAGGTCTCTCTGCAGGTAAATCTGTCTTTGTTTTGATGTGGTTCAGTATTTAAGGGAGCGGGAGGTCTTGAATCAATGACACTAAGTAATTGACTGCATGAAAATGTTACAGAAAAAACTCCAGTGCACTTATTACCTGTACAAGAGGCTCAGTCTAATTATTTTCATTATCAGTTTATGTGTTGACAATTTTTTTTTCCACTTAAGAATATAGTGAAAAATGCCCATTTAAAGTTCTGAGAGAAGGTGATGTCTGCAAATGGCTTATTTTGTCTGACCACGGAAGATTTTCAAATCACTGGGGAGGATGTCTGATTGTCTCTCACAGGTTCGTCCCAGGGGAAGTAAACATTACATTCATGTCTGTGGAGGAACTCTCATCCACAAAACCTGGGTCCTTACTGCTGCTCACTGCTTCCAAAAGTAAGTAACCCATCCATGAACATAGAAAAAGGAACAGAGTATCACATTCAGATATAGTTTAATGTTTGAATTAATTTTTTTAGTAGTAGTGAAATAAGAAAACGCCACAAAGGCCTTACTTTAACTATGTTTTTGGTCTCTCAGGGGTAAAGCTGAGGATGCTGGGAGCTGGAGGATCGTCCTGGGGAAGCACCAGCTGAAGCGCTCAGAGAAGGCAGAGAGAGTTTTCCCCGTGAAGAGAATCTACCGGCACGAGAACTTCCGTTACCCTGCTCACAGCGAGCTGGACTACGACATCGCCCTGGTGAAGGCTGGCACAGAGATCGTCCCTTCAAACTTCATCCGCTACGCCTGCCTGCCGCGCAAGCAGACCAGCCTCAACCCAGGACACTACTGCTGGGTCACAGGCTGGGGAGACACCCGGGGTGAGTGGAGCAAAGGGGGAATAAAAGAGAGAGGGGTAAGAGCTGTGGAGGAAGGTCCACTGATCAATACCAGCAAACAAGACTGAGTCTACAGTCATACGACCTGTTCTGTAGGACTGTACTAACATTATGGAAGCAAGGAAAGGACATCATAATTTGAATATTATAAGCAACCTGATACCCAATTGTCAGATTTTAACCATGACTGAATACTTTACTTAATATAAATTCAACAAAATTTGTGACATTAAAATATTTTACTATGAAACCCATCTGAATTCATGTGGCTTCAGTTTCCCTCTACTTAACATCTATTTCAGAAATTTGATTTTATTCACAGGGGTCACAAATTTCAATAATCAAAATAACTTAATTCAACCGTCTCAAATTCAATTGGTTATTTTTTAATCAAATTATTTAAGTAAAAACAAAAATGGTGAAATCCAGACACTAAAAATATGAAAGAATCGCACTTCATCAAGGCTCCCGAGGAAACTTGAAATGACCTTCTGTAAATGTGAAATGGAGGAATTAAAACCACATTAATTCAGATATCACTTAATATATACTCCAGTCAGGACCTAAGTGACGGACAGACATTACCACGCTGCTGGCGTGGCTAAAGAAAAGTCAAAAGCAGTAGAAATCAAAAGTTTAACATTTTAATTTAATTTAAAATTGTTTAAACGTTGTTCTTCAACACATTTCAGGAGGGAAGGAGAATGTGTCTCTGGCAGAAGCCCTGAATCAAGCCCGCCTGCCCATCATTGACTTCAAGACCTGCCGGCAGAAGAAATTCTGGGGTGATCGTGTCCGAGACTCCATGATCTGTGCCGGGTTCAGGGACAAAGAGGACCCACCTGCTGCATGCCAGGTGGGACCGAAATTCATAGACAAGGTTGGACGTAGAAGTGAGAATGAATCATTAAAAAAAAAATCTCATCTCTCTGCTTCTTTCTTCCTCTCCCAGGGTGACTCAGGTGGTCCTCTGCTGTGCCAGGTGGGGCAGGACAGCTGGGAGGTGCACGGCGTGGTGAGCTTCGGCCCCATTGGCTGCACTGTTGAGAACAAACCCAGCGTTTTCACTCGCACCGCTGCCTACATCCCCTGGATCGAGGCAACGCGCATCAGGGACTTCTTCCTGCACTAAGTGGGCCACCTGTCAACACAAGCTCTGCTGTTTTACATCTGATGCCTTCAGATGACTGCAAACTGTTTATTTAAAAAGTCTCATCGCCACAGTTCATTCATGTTCTCCATTTCTGGAACTTAGAACCACTTCAAAATGTACATAGATATTCAGAACGTGCTGTTTTCTAACACACATTTTACTTTCTGCTGTGCACTACTCTGGGTTGGAACAGCAGAAAGCTGTGACAGAGGACTGCATAGTGTATACTACTCATGGCCTTTTACAGCCAGTCTACATTTGCACAATAAAATTGGTTAAAAGCAAAATTTTTGTCAACATTTTCCATTTTTTTTAATTATAGACTTTAATACAGTGGATTTATGGAGACACAAACAGCACTTCCAGTTCAGCTCTGCACTGAGTTCTTTTTACGCTTCAATAAATACAGGAGTAGAACTGGCCTTAAGGCTTAGTTCCTCGTTTGTAGATCATAGTTGAAAATCTCTTCTACAACAGAAGAGTGTTTCAGTCCAAAATCAGAAGATGAATCCACTGCTGTTCATCTGGTGAACCACACCCAGATGTCACAAATCAGCATAAAAATTGGCTCGTTTAACCCAAAATATCATGGGTTCATTTATTTCAAAACTAGACTAATAAGTCTTCCATAAACAACATTTCAAATGACACACCTCTATGCAACATCCTCACAGGGACTTCTCATTATCGATCAGATCAGAGACAGGGATACCTCAGAGGATAAAAATAAATGGAGAGGCGGCCTACATCTGGATTTCCAGTGGAATTTAGTCCGCATTTTCAAATGCATCTTTTAATTCCCTAAATGGTCCAGAAAAGGAAAGTGGCTATGAGAGAGGGAGGGGACCAGCAAGCTGGGACCAACTCACACGTCCAAGGAAAGCACACTGCATTTGACCAGAGTCTAATTCCTCTTAGCCCTGTGGTGAAAGGCTGTGTCCTGGAGATATATTTGGCCCTAATGTGGAAGCAGATGTGTGTGATTGAGGTCAGTACAGCCTGGAGGAGGATGATGATGATGATGAGGTGCCGGTGAAGTGGTCCCAGTTGTTGTAAAGAGCATAGGCACCAGACAAGGCTAAACCAGCCAGACCTCCTCGGGCTACACCCTTTAGGCCACCTGCAAACACACAGTAGTAGTGTAGTGAGTGAGTAGAGTAGTAGTGAATTAAGTTGTGTACGTGCATCACAACCACCTGCCAAACAGTAACTTCAGGAGATAATTGTTATTTTAATTTACCCAAAGTACCAGAGGGTTAGAACTCAACACACTACCTCAGACCATGTAGGCTAATTTGTCAACTCTCAAAAAATGTGATTTGCTTGGACTTTAGGTGCTTTCCAGTGACGATCCCAATATCAGTGCATTTATTGTACTGCCCCTTTGTATGTCACAACATGCCTACAGAGCATTTACATAGTATAAGATAAATTGAAATAATGAGGTGGTGAAATTAAAACTACAGCAATTATTACAACATAATCTTATCAATGTCTTAGCAACACAGTATTTACCTCATTATTCAAGAAAAATTGCTCGTTACATTGAATCAGATAGTTATTCGCACTCAAATAATTAGACAATGAATCAATGAGTCCATGGACAGAAATGTAATATACAAAAAGACTGATAATCAATTTATAGTTTAAGGCACAAATGCCCAACAATCAACGGTTTCATCTTCTCAAATGTGAGGAGTTGCTGCTTTTCTCGGTTTTATAAAAACATCTTTGGAAATTGGACTGTTGGTCAAACAAAAACAGCAATGTGAAGACTTAACCTATGGCTCCGGTGAAGTTGTAATGGGAATTAATTTAATAGATTAACCAATAAATACAAAAAGAACCCCCCAGACAATAATCATTTGTCGCAGCCTAATGTTCATATGATGTATGGCTAACCAAAATTCTGATGCCACATTCTGTGATTGTTCAGTAAAGTTAAAGTCATCGTTCCTCTCAATATTACCATATTTCAACAGGAGGATTGTATGGAGGGACAATAAATATACCCTACACATTAATGGCAGATATAAGAGCAGTAAAGACACCTACTGCCTGATTTGAAGAGCATCCCAGTTAGTGTGCCAGCAGCCACTGTGTTGATATCATCTTCTGCTCCTCTGGCCTTTTCTATCGCCACACCAAACGCACTATACAACAAGGCTGCGATGGCAAAGAAAAATGCACATAGTTTTTACAATAGACGGCAAAAGAATGACTTTGAACATGTCAGTCAAAAGAGGGAAACTTAGATGTCAACATCAACACAAAGCATACATTTAAATAAGTCGTTTTCTTTAAATCTGTGAAATTAGTTAACATGCCCGATAGCATTATGAGTTACATTATAATGGTCTTACCAACAGAGCCCAGCGAGTTGGCCCATGAAGCCCCCTGTCTGGTCACCATGTTGAGAATCCTGGGGAGAGATAGCAAACATTTAGAGGACAGGTCAAGTGATCCAGGTGTAATATTAGGAGTAATATTACTTTACTCTGTCTCAATACTCACTGTACATTCCGAGGTTTGGACCATGCCATGTCACTAGTCTCCTTCAGGCCCATCCTGAGACCATTTACAGCTCCAAATGCTGCTCCTGTAGCCAAAACAAAGAACAGAACGGAACAGAAGAATGGTAGCAAATGAAAGAAAGCTCTACAAGTCCTATTGAACAGAATAAGTAATGCTTTAAGTACAATTAAGGTAGTTGTGTGACACTGATGTTACAGGTGTTGGTGATCTCTTTACCAGTCATGCAGGATCCTCCAATGGTAAAGAAAGCCAGTTCGAACCGTCCTCTTGTTTTATTGGCGCCTGTGGGTAAGATGAACTCCTCTGTGTCCTGAAACACAACATCAACAGCTGTTACAGTCAGAACAATACACAGAATTTACCCCACCGAAAACTGCTCCAGCTGTGACTTACCTGAACCAGGTAACGAGGGTCGACATTGAGGTAAGGCGACAGAGGACTCATTCCAGTCACTGAAATGACATCACAACAGAAATATTTGCTAACGTTTAACATAATTCAACATATATATATTGAGCAAGTAGTATTTACTTGAATAAATACTGGCGGACAGTACAACTGTTACATTGCTGTTACCGGTATCTCTTGAGCTAACTAGCTTAAGACAGCAACTAGCTAACGTTATGGTAAAATCATGACGCTTACAGGGAACACCGGCGAGCTCTGTGTTGGAGTATTCAGGTACACCGCCTCCAAAGAGACCCCCGAGACCTGCTTTGGCTCCTCCCGATCCTTGTGAGTTGTTGTCCATGGTTGTAAAAGATCCGAGGGGGTCACCAGGCGCAACCTGGAGCCAGGTGGGAAGGGATAGCCGAGCCGCTTTGGCTAACGTTAGCTAGCGCTAACACTTCTCAAAATCTAAGACGAATGACGAGCGGGTGGATTCTCCGCGACAAATACGCGTCGTCCTGTTAATGCGTGTGTTGGCCCCGACGTGACTTTTCCAGGTGAAAACACCGGCTTTTCGGTAAAGATTACTGAGCTCGACTGATACCCCTGACCTCCAGCAGCACGCTCTGCCGTAAAGCGACTACTGACGCTGAGCTGTCGTTACGTCAACAAACCAAACCCATGCAACAAACCCGACCATAACAGGTGGAAAATAACAGATAATACTGTCATAAACATACATTTTATCTCATTATTTTTCCACCATAGCTAATTTAAACGTGACAAGTAAAGCGACAAAACCGTCTTGATAACGTTAGTGAGCACCACGACTTTACGACATCTCCACAGATCTGGGATCTGTTAACTTAACCTAAAGGTAAACGGTGTGAAGCAGCCAGAACATTACAAAACTGACTGCAAGCTCTGCAATTTTATTATATATTAAATATTTTTGTATTTTTTAATCAATAATTTGATCATACTGGTGAAACATTTTACATAATAACAGTGGTGGGAAAAGTACTAATCTTGGAGAATGATCCCCTTCAGAGTACATCACAGTCTTAATCTGTAAAGTAATTAGTAAAACTAAATGTAAAATAAATGAAGAAAAAAGTAAATTATTTGTCTCTGAAATGTAGTGGAATAAGGGTAAAAATAGAAAGTATTGTATACTACTTGAGTAAATGTACCTAGTTACTTTCCACCACTGCATACATACGTGCAGATTATTCCATTAAGTGAGTTGGAGTTACTCAAAAGCAGTTTGAACTCATGTGTGATAGGCTGTGTGCTTGAAGAGTCTAATTTTATTTGCTTTATTTTATTTTGCCTTACTTGAATGAATTAGTTTTAGTTCTTGTTAAAAAGCCTACTGTCACCTTAATTAATAAAATTCTTTATTGAACAATTAATTTACAAACAACCAAGGCATGTACAAATCCTTGGACTATAAAGTAGAGAAACATAAATATATAAAAATAGAATAAAATACATGAATATCAAAGGACATGGTCTTCCATTTACACTAAAAGGGCTTAAAGTCTTACATACGTGTATTAACAGTTCTTCTGAATTTAAATACATACATTTCAGAGATGTAGAGTATTACTGAAATTCATTATAAAAATCCTTTAATAATTTAGTTGTTTATGATTCTTTGCCCCTAATGTTTGTTAATCAGTAAACATTCCAGTTTATCCTTCATTAGTTCATTCACACATTATATCTTCTATATACAACATGTAATTTGAGTATAACAGACTTTTCTTTATACAGTTTTTAATATTTCTGGGAATGGGAACAAAAAATAATGTGTTCAGTGGTTGTTTGGCAGAAAAAACAGCAACAGCTTAAGACAGCAACTATAAACTGAAATGTCACCAATTTGACTCTGTCTGAGGATCTTTGTTACATCTCTCTCATTTGTTTTCTGTTATCTCTCTTCTAGCTGTAATAACAAAACACAGAAAAATGCCCCCAAAATACTTTAAAACAGAGAAACACTCACATTTGATGATGGGATGGTACAAGATGATACAATCAAGTGTTTGTCAGTTTTGGACAAACTAATTGTTTGTCACATACTGTTTTTCAGTGGTGGAATGTAACTAAGTATATTTACTCAAGTAAAATGTTGAGGTAGTCCATTTTATGCGACTTTATTCATCTACACCACTACATTTTGGAAGCCAATATTGTACTTTTTACTAGACTACATTTGTTTGATGCAATTACTTACTAGTTGATGATGAGTGCAGATTAAGATTATTAATACAAATGAAAATGCTTTATTACAGATTAAGCTACCCAGCAGTATATAAAGTAGTTGAAGTTATCTCCACCTTGCAATATCAGTGATACATACATATTAATGCATCAATAATTATAATCCAGTTCTGAAATGGGTCACTCTGTATAATGAGTACTTTTGTTACTTAAATGTATTCTGATGCTAATACTTACTTAAGTAAGATTTTGAATGCTCAGCTGTTGCAGGTGATTGTACATCTTGTCAGAATAAATGTTGTTGTTCCTCACATACGACACAGGGAGGCAGCAGTGAGCTGATAGTAGAAACAGACCAGAAGGGTCAAACCTGTTGGGTCTGGTACTCCTCAGTCATTCTAATTAGGCCTGATTTGACTCAATTAGTTAAATTTGCTCCCAGTCACGACAGATACAAGATGGGTTTGCATGGTGGTGTTTGTGTCACAGCAGAGTGGTAGAGCTGTGTTAAATAACTTGCTCCTATCACACCTGTCAGCCCTTTAAAGGCATGATTTCTCACCTTTCACCTTTTTTTGATGCAACAGAGAGACCACACACGCACACGCACATGTACGTGCACATTTATGCATCAGACAGCCCCGGCCATCTGCTGCCAGTCAAAGGGACAGAGGCACTGAAGGAATTTAGTGTGTTGGATTTCACGAATAACAGAGCATCTTATTTGGATTCTGCCATTGTATATGTGTATTCAGATGGGGCCAAGTGGAGCGATGAAGTTTGCCATTGTCGCCCAGTGTGGGTGTTTTCAGACTCTCTGGCATGATCTGTGAGTTAGTGTTCTCTGTGTTACTGCCCAGTGTGCCCACTGTCTTTCCCACAATGCCCCATTCAGTCCTGGGCCTCTCTCTCTCTCTCTCTCTCTCTCTCTCTCTCTGCTCACACTCTCAGACTGAGCTGCCACCCATTTTGTGCCTCTGGCTAATCATCATCATCATCATCATCAGGCTACTAACCAAATTTTCAGTTGTGGGATAAAATAGCCGTGATGTCATCTTGGATATCTGTTTTTTTTTTTTTAGCCCACTCTTGTTTTCATTTTCTCCTTCATTTCCTCTCTCTCTCTCACTTTCTTTCTGTCTCTCTGAGCTCCCAAACACAAAAGACAGAGAGGCCACGACAGGACCCCAGTGTATGCTGGTTGTCAAGGAGACAAGGAGACAGTGTTGGGTCTTTAAACTGCCTCAGAGGGGTGCGTGGAGTTAGGGGGAGTTGGCCTTATTTACATGGGAAGAGGACAAGGGAGAGAGGGGTTTGAAATACAACTTTTGAGCCGTTCCCCTGCAGCTTATTGGACTCCACTGTTATTCAGCTAGAATCACTCCACCGCTTGGTCATCAAATATTTACCAAGCAGAGGAAATCTGGAGCTGTTCATTATGTGGAGAATGCCGTGCATACATAGTAATGTAAATCAACCTGTCTTTTCCCTTTTTCTCTCCCATACACACCCATCCACACACACACACACACACCTATGCTTTGATTGTAAGCGCTGGGAGCTCTGGGCCCCAGTGTTTTGGCAATGGTGAGAGCTGACTGCAGAATACATTACCAGATGCTTGAAGGGTGTTTCATACCAGACTAGAAGACCAAGAAAGAAAAAAGACAGCACGAAACCTGACTGAAAACAGGGAAAACAGAGAAAAGAGTACACACCACACCCACTCATCCAAACACACATTCACCCCCACCCATCCACACACACACACACACACACACACACACGGCCATCTCCACTCAGTGCTTCTTCCTGTCCAGAGGATTGTCTGCAGCGGTCACGTCATGTCCTGTCTCCCTCACTCTCTCTGTGATCAGCAGGCTCAACTCCAAGCCTGAAGTTCAGTCTC
>JAVQJF010024766.1:0-18952 GCA_036023855.1 Gadopsis marmoratus | reverse complement strand
CACCCCCAGCCCCCCCCCCCCCCACACACACACACACATCTCGATCACCCCCCTAATGATGTGTGGCCTGTCAGAGAGATGCAGCCAAATTACATTCAGGACTACAAAGCCTTCGTCCGAGGTTTTTCCTCTCTGTGCAACACCCTGCAAAACAATAACTGGGATTCAGCAGCTGCAAATTGCACTAAAATTTCCCATTCTCTCTCTGTGAATTATTAATGAGAGCCAAACCAAAAAAGACAAAAAAAAAAAAAGGGGTGGGGGGGGGAGATAGCTACAGCATGCCCGAGCAGTGGAGAATGCTATAAAGCTGTAATTATGCCAGAGAATGAGAAATGGAACAAAGTTGTTGGAGCCAGAAAAGGCGAGGCAGAAACTGAAACTAAGAGCTGGAAATTTAGAGCTCAGAGGGTGAAGAGAAAAGTAGTTTTATTACATATGCAAAACGCCAAAGCTGCAGGATCGACGCGCAATTAAAGCCGGGATGAACAACAGCATTTGCATGCGTCTCCGTCAGGTTTGTTCCTTGCGAGGAAGTGAAGAAATATGTAAAGGGAGGAGAAGAGGTCCGCAATGCCAAAACATACAGGATCTGTTCTGTTATCGGAATGGAAACCCTGTAACCCCAAATATGTTGACTTTTTAGGAAATCTGAAAAACAGCCTGGAGTTTGAAACCCTTTCATAAACTGAAGCAAAGCAGGAAAAAAAAATGACTTGCTTATAGGGTTTCTCTTGAGAGCAGAAACTCCAAAACCAAACAACTCCTTTGAACCTCAGAGACACCGATAGATATTTTTGGGCTCTATATGTGAAAAAGAACAGCAGCCTGTCGAGTGAAGGCAATAAATCCCAAATCAGTAAGTAATAATGAATAATAGATGGATAGATAAATAAATAAAAAGGTAAATAAACTATCATTTCCTGGTATGATTTGACATCAGAGCGTTGTAAACTCTGACCAGACTGATGCGCTGTGGATGCTCACAATGGCTTTTATGACATATCAGATATCAGTTAGTGATACGTATTCGCACCCTTTACTCAAGTAAAAGTATTAATACCGCAATTTAAAGTAAAAGTGCTAGATTTTAAATATTAGTAGTAAGTAAAATGTACTCTTAAAGAATCAGAAGTAAAAGCGCTTATTGTGCAGAGAATTTATCAAATATATCAGAATGTATATTACACGTGTATAAGCCAGTAAAATAGTGTGTAAATACTATTTTATTGGCTTGCTATTAATGATACACTATCAGCATTTTATGTTTGTGTAATACATGTGTGATATTTTAATGTTTTGATCGTTTAAGCTGAGACGACTTTATTCATCCCAGGGGGAAGGTTTTGTGCCAAAGATGCTCAGTGTCTATAGCAAAGTAAGTGAATGTATACAGTGTGTGCATACTATCTTTACACACATAATAAATCAAATAAAAATCAGGTTGGAAAAGTACAGCCTTCAAATAAATGTAGTATGAAAAGCACAATATTAAATGTAGTGGAGTAGAAAGCAAACTTGTGCTTGGCTCGATCAAACAGTTGCTTCATTGAAAGCAGCAATGTTCCCCTCTTTTTTTGTTTTTTGTAACTGAATTTATATATTAAACATGCTTCTATGTGTTTTACGAGTGTGCGTTTCGAGCAGGCACGTCAGGCGAGGAGGTCTCACGGAGTTGGGTTCCCCGCGACACGGTGAAGTCGTGAGTCTGGGCCGGTGGCGGCATTTTTCTTTTGCATTTCACCGTTTCCCCATCGAGGCCTGCAGTTTTCCTGAAAGCAGAAACCTTGTTGCCAGCTTTCGTGTCGGTGTGTTTTCATCATTCTTGCCTGGTTCTTGCCCGTTAAGACTCATATTGTTGTTAAAGTTGGCCCTTGTGTGACGTTGTGTCCATTCATATATATATATATATATATATAGACACACGTTCAATTTCAGGATTGGGCCTCAGCTTTGAAAACGTTCATCATTTCAGTTTTAACCCTTGGATTTATTATTTATCCAACTTTAAAACACCGACTTCTTCTTGAGAATCGAACAGAACTCGATTGTGTTTGCACTGATGTCTTCTCGTATCTGCTTCCGTGGGGAGTGTTTGCGACGGGGTTTCCCACCTCGATGAAAAGGGAAATCTGGAGCAGAGGCTCAATATTTGTCATTTTTGGTTTGGCTTTGAAATGTTCAAATTGCAAGGTAATTAGTTCCAGGATCCGTTCTTTGAATACCTCGTTTAGCGCGACGTTAAAAAAAAAACCTCTGCTTTTCACACAGTGTTCTGTGTGCTTGCATCAGCTCACGCATACACACAATCCTCACTGTTCTGTCTTTTGGCGAAAATGCCAGCCAGAGTATCTCTCTCTCTCTCTCTCTCTCTCTCTCTCTCACACACACACACACACACACACACACACACACACACGTGGTTCAACTGAGGGCCTGGCATGGATCCTCTGCTCACAGGAGGCAGCGGCGTCCCTCAGGGATCCATAACCAACCAAATAGCTCAGAGAGAGAGAGAGAGAGAGAGAGAGGGAGCAGCTAGCTCGTCCAGCTGGGCCTCGGCACTCTCTCACTCAATGTGTGTGTGTGTGTGTGTGTGTGTGTGTGTGTGTGTGTGTGTGTGTGTGTGTGTGTGTGTGTGGAGGGTTTTGGGCCAGATGACACAGACGACTCCCGGCGTACTGTGGGTGAAATCGGGTCGCTCACCTGATCCGCAGAGAGAAAATGCGGGAGTTTAATCGCCAAAGTGAATCTGTATAGATACACAATATATGGCCAAAGGTATGCGGACACCCAAAGTTTAAAGCATTGTCATGTTGAAACAGGAGAAAGCTTTCCACAAAGAAAAATCAGAAGAGCAATATTGTCTTAAATATAATTGTACGCTGTTGCATTAAGATGTCCCCTAACTGGAAGTAATAGGGCCTAGCAGTGATGTCTACAAACCTTTGGCCATATATCGTAGATGACCTTTCTGTGTCTTTGTTAAATGAAATGCCTGATGAAGGACGTTGTGCTTAAAACGGAGCATTATTTATTTAAGTGCTGACAGGAGCTCATTGTTGATATCTAAGATGAGAAATGGCTTTTAATTCTGAACAGACAAAAAAAAGAAGTATAAGATTTTACTGCTGGCGGTATTTTCCTCTATATAGATTAATTTGATATGAAATGCTTTACATGAATCAGTACTTTAAAGAAAACATCCATGGAAATCCTTACTTTTACTCAGACTTGGCTCTTGTTTGTTGTTAAATTAAACAATCTGCCAGCAGACTGATTTCATTTGACATCATTTTTATCAAATCAGGACACCACAGATTAAAAGCGAAGACTCTTTCATTTGCTTATAAGGCTAAATGTGGTTTTAATGCTCCAACATCTAGCTTTTCTCACTATCTTTGGAGAGAACGTTTAAAAACATTTATGGTTTAGCAACAGAAAACTTTAAGATGTGGACTCAAAAGTCAGATTTCCTTCAGTCAGTGTGTATTTTTGTCTGTCGGAAACGCTACAAGCCAGTCAGAGCTGCCTCCTGGCCCCACAAGTGAAGGCTCCTTTACATGGTTTCCTGAGGAAGTTCAACTATCTGCAGCTCGGAGCCAGGGTCAAATAGTTTAAAATGTGCAACCAAAGAAAAAGAAAAAGGGTTTTATTTCTCCAGCCAGATGGGGAGGAGTTTCAGCACGCAGGATAATTCCTTTAGTTCACTTAAACATGTAAAAGTGAGTGACTTTCTGTAACTGGCATCATACCTGCTCCTGTCAGGGTTAAAGGTCACGGTGAGTGTGTTTTGCCACTGCTGGTTGAGATTGAGTCGAGTGTTTCCTGGTGCTATTCTGCCCTCTACTGGCTGCTGAGTGGAAGTGTCACAGGTTGACTGCAGGAGTTTTTGAGGAAATAATGTTCATTTTAAAGTTGCATGGCATCAAAACAAGGAATCATATGTATTTGGTCACAGTTTGTCCATGTTTTTTAGCTTTTTTTCCTGCTTATTGCATTTTTTCAGTGTATTCTTGCGTCTTTTTAAGTCAGTCTCAGGAGTGTTTGAAGCCTGCGGACACAAATGTTTCCTGCGTGTCAAAAACCAACTATCTAAATTTCACCCTTTAATCCTCTGTATCAGTCAGGTTCAGTATTTGTTTCTCTGTTCGGAAATGTTATAGAAAGACCAAATAACAAATATATGCTTGACTTCTTCCTAATTTGAGAAAATCCAACCCGTTAAGCTCATAAAACCCTCTGAAAACCTTTTGGATGATCTGAAAGTGAGTCGCTAATATTTGTTCCGTATGTCAGACTCAAAAAGAACAATTTTTCACGTTCGACAAATGTGTTTTGCATTTGCATTTGCATTTTAATTGTAGTGGAGCAGAAGTATGAAGTAGCATAAAATAGAAATACTTGTATAAAATACAAGCACCTCAAAACTGTGCACATGGTTACTTTCCACCGATGGAATTTCAGCTGATTTCACTTGACTTTTCAGACTTAACTGATAAACATTTTAGTTTCTCAGTTTGATTTCTAGCATTGCCACATTGAAGCATGAAGCATGTAGCGCTATTTGGATAAGATCGTAAAACACACATCAAAGCAGGGAGAGAAGGGTTTTAAGGTGAAAATTCTGTATTTTGAGGCTTTCTCAGGTGATCACAAAGACCTGTTATGATGAGAAGCAGACCTTTTGCAGCGTCAGAAAACTTTAATTTAGTGGCTGTAGATTTGAATTAAAAGAGATGTCAGTCAATCGGAGTGCTGTTTTGACCCGGCGTTCATAATTTCAAGGTGAAAAACTATTGACCAGCTTGAACTCTTGACCACTAAATTTGTACGGCCGCCTTTATGCTTTCAAAATGTTTGCAAGTTTTGTAAATGTCCTACACAGTTTTGCATTTTTGTGACATTTGACGCAGCTGAGGCCCGTTGTTGGTTTGTTTGTTTGCAGCTAGGACAACTGTGTGGGTTTCAAATCAGACTCTGTGTAAAAGCTCCGTTCCTGCACGAACCTGTGTGCAGAGAGCCGCCTGTCACTCCCATCTCCTCCTCCCCAGAGTTCAAGGTCGCCGCGCGGCTATTTCCAGCTCGTCTTCGCTTTGGTCCGTGTCGCAAAATGACAAGGTAACGCAACTCGGGGGGTCAGCTGTGTTACAGGAACGCTTCCACGGATCGGGAAAGAGAAAATCAATCCTGCCTGACAGTGTCTTCAGGATACTCCGACCTGACTGGACCATGTCAACCGCACACACACACACACACACACACACGTAGAGGAGAGTGTATACACATGCATAGATAAACACTTGAACTTGCACTAACATTCACGCAGATGTACACAAACAAACACTTGTAGTACACACAAGCTGCAACCAAATATAGCGCACACACACACTCCAGCTGTCTCCCTCTGTCTGACAGAGATGACCTCTGTCAGCTCCGGTTCGTCTGTCGTCTTGTCAAGGTGCATCAGAGAGACAAGGTGTCGGCCAAAAAGTTCATCGCTGGCTAACTACCCCCGCCCGATAAGTTCAGCTCGCCGTGCAAATGTTTTGTGGAACGAAAAAGATGAAGTTAATCCTTAAATTCTTTAATCAAAACAGAGACGGACAGCTAAGAAAGTGTCGACAGTGTTTCAGGGGAAGGACGCAAGTCACAAACTACCCTTCAAGAATGCTTATTCACAAATGTGAACTCTGACTCGTTAGTTAGTGCCGGTGATCAACAGCAAACCATGCTGACAGTGCTGGACAGGAAGTGGAAATAGGAGAGGTTTTAATATTAGCTGTGCTGAACAATCATGTTTCATACAAATGTGGCCTGCCGGAGAATCAACCGCTCTAGAAATCACCAGTTTCTCAAAAATGCACGCATGAATTTTTCAACTTTCTTCCTAAACCGCTTGTGCTTTTTTCTGAGGTTCGCTCGTACGATTTTTCCAGGTCGGATTCACCATGCTCCACCTCTACGTGTGAGAGGCGTATGTGCCACATAATGAATCGGTTCGCACGTGCGGTTTCTCTTTAAACAGGCCAGTAACATTGCAGCATTTGTTGTCCATAATTTTTAATGGGCTAGTGCCACAGCCATTAAACCACAGATCAACCCAATTGGAGGTTCTTTACTCATTTAACAGTGTCCATGACTGTCCTTTGAAAATCTGTTCGTCCAAAATCTTCCAAATTAGTTCAGTTTGATCACGTTTTGCCTAGAAGACAAAAATATGGACAAACATGGATGCAAATCCAACACGTTTCGTCAGGTTTGGTGATGACGGTTTAAAGCACTTAGTGTGCTTCAATCGAACATGGTGTTATCTGACCATGTCTAAGAGGCAAACGTACCTGTTAGGGCCAAAATAGCCTCCTATATTCACTTCAGGTGTTTTAAATCTGTTTAGTCGTGTGTGTTTTTTTACTCGAATTTTACTCTTTCAAAGATTTACTTTCACACTGAAAGTCGGAGGGTTCTGTGAATTTTCCTTAAAAACCTCTGCCTTTGTGTAAAGAGGAACGTAGTCGTACAGTATTTTGACTGTTGCACGCAGCCGGGCATCTTCATCAACCACTGTGTCTGCTCTGCTCCCTCAGAGGTTGTAATATCTGGTGTTTCTGCGGCCAAACAATGCCTGTAAGCACTGGCAACCATTAGACTCCCTCCCAGGTCATTGAGCATTCCCTGCTAGCTAATTACAACAGGGCCTGTAGTTGTCTGCACCCCTTCCTGCCTCCCCCTCCCCTGTCTGGAAACACACGGGCAGGGGTTGCGGAGGGGACATATTTCTGACAAATGTGCCATCTCCATAATTAGCTCAGAAGCAACATATGAAACATTAAACACACGCCGGGTGCTGACGACAATCAAAACATTTCATTTGTTGTCAATTATTCATTATTTTGAAGGTTCTGAAGGGGTCGTTAATATGGAAATAAGCTTGCGACGCTAACAAGGTTGTAGTATCTGATTCCAAATCATCATTTATTTTTTTCTTTTAGGCTAATATTTAGCCTTTTCTTTGTGTCTTTTCGGCCCCTCTATTGTGATTTCTTCTGTTATTCATGAAGCCTGTTCTTCAGACAAAACCATTTTTCTCACATAAAAACAAGCTGCTTTTATCCGCTTTATTAAAGAGGGGAAACTGTGTTTGATGGAATCCTTTGATAGCGTCAAGTTCAGCTCGGCCTCAAATGAAGTGAAGCCACCCAAACCTAATCCAGTACCAGTTTTGTTAGTTTCCTTTTATGCACCTGGCTTTAATGTGTACTTCCCCTCTGTGGCTGTCATAGCAGACCTGCCAAGAGAGCGGCCACTAAAGTTCCCCCTGTCTGTAGCTTTTCACGGTTTAGTTCCCCTACAATTAATTAACGGGATGAAAAGTCCCACGCAGCACCTCGCCGCCGCGGCTACCTTTGCCAGCTGTCAAATTGGAGAGACGCGGACTGGAAAAATAAGCCCGAGGCTGGGGCTATTTAAAGTAATTAGTTTTGATGCATGCGGCTCTCAATCCCTATTACCTGTCGACTGCCGCCACCACCGACTGCCCAGGGCGCCGTTCAGTTGGGGAGTTCGGCTTAACACGTCTCCGCACATGCCACACAAGCCTGGTGATGGTTTACATCCACCGAGTCGATGTTTACTGAGGGAGGATGTCAGAAACTGTAATTCATGTGTGAGTCACAGGAAGACATGTCATTATAAATGTCAAACTAAGTTTGGACCAACCACAACGCGCCTGGCATTAGGTATGAACAACAAAGTGGGCGTCGCTTCTTAACTCGTTCTTTGATAGTCTTTGATTCAAATCCTGCTTTTGCCAATAATTAATATTTGAGAAATTTGGCTTTCGAAATTTTTTTTATTAAAAACGCACGCACAAAATACATATTTTTGTGATGTTTTTTAAATCCGTCTCCATTGACCTCCATTGTGGCTGCAAGGTCAAGCTCAATCCACATCCCCCTGCACGCCTAGAAAGGCCACATTAAACTACAGCTGACCACATACAGAACCACAAAACCTAAATGGCACTACTGCGGAGTTCTTGAGCTCACATTAATTAATTTTTCATACAATGACTTGATCCATTGTGACACAGCTGCAAGGAGAACTGACCGCTTTTAATCAAACAAATCAATTATTGAATATTAGACAAGATGTGAGATCAACATCTGTGCACAATTAATAACTCATCTCAGTTTTAGTAAGTCCAAGATAATTGATTTAAACTGAAATTAAACAGAGTTTAATCAATATGGAGATGCTTGCTTACCCAAATTGAAAATAAAGAAAAATTTAATTCACGCACACAAATAATCATCCGGCCAGCAGGGGGCAGCAGCACACTGTTTAGTGATGTCACCACACAGGACTTGTGGGCATTCAAGTTCACTGCACCATTCATCATTCATCTTTCCACACAAAGAAGTTAAAAAGCAGCTTCCTGTTAGAGAAACATGTAAGAAGTAAAAGAAGAATTCAGCTGAAACAGTGAGACTCTGATTTAACTAACGCTGAACACATAAAACCTGAGAGCTCAACCTTCCGTTAAATGTAGCAAAAATAAAGTTTGATCTTGTATTTCCAATAAATATTCTTTATAATGCTTGTATGTATTAGAGTTTGATTATGTAGTAAATAGTCATTTGCTGTGTTGCAGCAGCCAGGATAGAGAATAAGATCAGTTATCTGAACAACAACTGTAAATACATAGAAACGTTAGATGGGCAAAGTGGGCAAAAGGGACAACATCAACAAAAACAAAATAAAATCAGACGATATGTTAGAAAAGCATGTTTCATATTAGGCCATGAAATTGTTTTAATTATATTATTCCTAAAATTGTTTCTGTCTCCTGAGAAATGCAAACATTGAATCAGTGATCGGCGCAAACATCGCCTGTTTCTATTTCTGCATTTCTTTTACACAGTTAACTTAACATGTCTGAACACCCGAGGATACATTGCTCTAATGTAGGTTCATACAAAAGGATGTTTTGTCTTTTATATCATGGAAAATCAGTAGTAAAACTATTATTTTAATGATTATTTTATATTCAGTTATAGGTCTAATTACAGCAGGTTTTATTGTTAAACAGTTAATAATTAAGTCTTTTCAGTGAGTTTCTTACGAAATATTCTAAGGTAAAAAGAGGAGATCATTTAAGGTAGTAAACTGGGTGGCAAATTAAGGATTATTAATTTGCCACCCAATTGTTAAGGATAAGTATGCTTTATCTGAACAAGTGGGAATAAAAGCATGCTAATTTAGCTAACAGCTGAATGTCATTTCTGGTTGGTTCAGGATGCACGCTGACATAATTTACAAGGTAATGAAAGAACTGCACGTACACATTCAATCTTATTTATTTATGCATTCAATTTCATTGATATCCAATCACAGTTAGCGAGTGTTTGTAGCATGTGCTCCCATCCATCCTCGTTACGTCCACGTGAAAGGGCTGACTGTCAAACAGGAAGTGGGAGATTCCAATTTGCTCTTAGAAAGTTTCACAGAACTATTTTAAGTCTAAAACGTTAGCACCAGGCTGATCTAAGAGGCCTGTTTCCAAAGTAACAATCAGTTTGCTTACAAGTGACATAAAAAAGAGGAAATCTTGTGGTCTGCTAGCATATTGTGAAGAAAGTAATGAGAAGGGAAAGAGTCTTTGGAGACCACATACTGCATGTCGCAGTGATGACGATGTCGTTGGCCCAAATTATAAGCTACTAGATGCATTTTGTGCTGTATTATCAGTCACGTTTTCCCAGTTAAATCACCTTGTAACTGTTGCATCTGTCCACAAGGCAAACATCTTCTCCTGGAGTGAACGGAGAGGAGCGCTTTGCACGGAATCACCCAGGATTCATTGCAAATTAGTCCCATAAGGATGGTCGATCTGCCTCTGTGAATCCTGCCGCAGGCTCGAACTTTAAAGTCCTTTTAAACTTAACTTTAAAGCCACCTCATATCTTAATATCCTTTCAAAAGTATCGCTGTTTGTTTTTTTCTATCAAACTCATGCAGAACTGCTTTTTTTACTGATCAAAACTGTCCGTTTTCCTCGGCGCAGACACCCTCTATCTATTTCCTGTATGTGTGAAACCAGACAGCCCACGGCCATCATTAAGACAGTAAATCTACATATTCCTCCTTTCGTTTTAAACTGTACAGTCACTTTAATCTCACGTAGCCCAAGGAAAGACAATACCCAGCCTCTCTTCAATTATTTATTCTCACATCACCCCAAAAAGATGACAAATGCTAATTCCGGTCCATTCTCCAGCTGGGCACCCAAGTGCTCATTAGTTTTAAAGAAGGTTAATCCATTTAGGTTTTGCATATTGATATGCCAATTATGTCTAATCGTGGAATAGGCATCCGTCAAGGTAATAGTGCATAAACACATGCAAGAACATTAGGGAGAAGTCAACGTTATAATAAAGTAGGTGTTAATTGGTGAGGGGAGGACTTTTGGCCAACTCATGTGTGTAATGTACAGCTGGGTGAGGAGGGAGGAGGGGGAGGAAAAGGAGGTTTCATCAGACCCCCCACCCACCCACCCAAAATCATGTCATTTGCAAGCCCCCATGCTGCGAGCGAGCTGGGTGTCGCGCCCAAACGCTCGACTGAAGAGGTGGGTCACGAGAGGCGAGGGTCTAGTGGGAGCTGTTATTTTGAATTTGCAGTCTGTGAAAGAGTGGCGAGTTTCCTGGTACGTTTTTATCTGGCGACACGCAGGCATCTAGGTGTGCTGGGTTACAACTGGGCTGGATTTGATTGACATTGTTGCATGTAACTATTGTTTTAACAGTATTTCATTTACTCCTTCAGTGTGTGGCGGGGGAAATCTAGAAATCCTCCAGAATTTGAACCATATATAATTCGCCTCTTTTAAATTGAATTGAATTTCAGCCAGTTGATTAAATATCTCTAAAAAAGACAAATATAAAAACAGGATGGACCGTACTTCCACAGTGCTGGAGAAAGTAATGATGATTATTAGACATGATTATTGAATAATGACTCAATATGGCAGTAGGTGAAACAACAATTTTTATAAACTATCCAACCATTATACATTTCTTAATATCACCAGTAACACAATTAAAATTGTCTTTAACTCAATTACATACAGCTAAGAAAATATTCCCTGTGAAGTCGCCCAACGCCTTCGTGAGTCCACAGCAGGCAGTGGATTGAATCAGAGCTGATGCTTTCAGAATAAAGTGCTCTTCATTCATTGGCCGCTGGCAGCGAGAGCTGATCCCAGTGATTCCACAAAGCGATGAACATCGCTGAAGGAGTTGTAGAGCGGCACCGGAGCGATCCGCAGCACACTGGGTTCTCTCATGTCACACTGAACGACAGGAAATGACAAAGTTTGATTTCAGCAGAAGGAAAATCTACTGTGACGCTGCTATGCAGTGATTTTGTGGAGTGGGGGGCGGTTCTACTAATTTTGTTTTTAATTTTGTTTTGTAGAATGCAAAGCCATCAAGGCAAGGGATTTGAGTACATCGGTATTGGTATATAGCATTTACTCTAAACTATGAATTTACGGACATACAGTTTGGGTGGAAAGTGCTTTAAACCAACAGCCTTTTTGGTGAAATTATTCAAAAATCATCTTCAACGAAGGTTTCAGATCATTCTGGTTTTTATGTTCTGTAGAGGTCACAAAGTACAGCTTCTAAATCCTATGAACTTTTTCCTGCCTGTTGGTGCTCTTCCAATAACGCTCCTCTACAGCATCCACTGAAAGCTATTCGATACTTGAACATGCACTCACAGCGACGCCCCTCTTCTCCAGCTCCTGGAAGACCTTCCGGATGTGAACAGAGAAGGAGAGGGAGAGCTGACAGCCTCTCTGCTGAGGGTCAGAGGGCGTGATGATGCGCACGTGAGGCTTGTGGGGCTGGACGGGGTCCTCGGTGTAATAATGCTGGATCAGGTACTCCAGGTAACCTGTCAAGAGGAGAGACTTCCTGCGCAGCGCCTGCATACTGGTCATGTTGAACACCTGGCAAAATGAACGTGGGTTCAAGGTAAATCAATTCTAAAGCCCTTTATATTATTTGATGTTCATATTGCTGCTGTCCAGTGAAAAGCATGTATATCAAAATGTTTCAACTTGGGACTTTTTCAACCAACTGAAAGATTAAGTATTCCTTAGTGGGTTTAGTTCAAATATATTTGCTTCTTAAGCTAAATAAACCATTTTAATACACACGTATGAAAAGTTGACATTTTGGAGACACGTGGTTTTCACCATATGAGGAAATTAAAAAGTCATGAATGAAAAGAAAAAAAAAAATTTTGTGCGTAAGACAAAAGAAAACATTTCAGGCAAAAGAAACCACTACAATAGTGACTGCATTGTTCCGTTTTGAGGAATCCCAGTAGTGTACTTTGGGGTTGTTCCTTCCTTGTTGTGACTGGAAGTGCCATAATCAAAAATCAATTAGTAAATGACACAGTAAATAAATTAATATGCCATTAAATGCACCAAAAATAATATTACATTTGCATTTTTTATTTACATATCTGTATGCATTTCTGCTTCATTATGCCAATGGGGGTGTCTTTCAGTGTTGTCATGGTGCATTCAGGGTTACCATGTCTGTGGTTAGGTAGGTAACGAAAACAAGGTACTGCATTAACTACCCTCCTTTTATGTTAGGTTTCGGACCCGGGAACATCATTGCTGTTCCTGGCAAACATACATAACAGGAGGGTTAAGTAAACACAAACAAAGCAACAAAGCACCGCCGCACGCCATCCACCACAAGACGGATAGACATGTATCTGTGGTCATTCATTTACTGAGTCATTTATTCATTTGTTTTTAATTATGGCAGCCTGGTCCTCCACACTTTTGAGCATTAAACCAGTGCACTGCTGAGTACCTCTAAACTGGCCTGCAGGGGGCAGACCAGCAGGATGGGCTGGTTCGACAGTCTGAAGCCGCTCACTCCAGGCTGCAGCTCCAACACTGAAAACAAAAAAAACACGGTTACACTCAACAACAACTGGTGTGCGTTTTGCAAGACAACCAAACTATTCTGCTGCTGTTTTAATTGCCAAAAACATAAAGATTATTTTAATGAATTTAGAGTCTAAGAGGTAAACTGTTGAAACAAAATTTCTTGGCTGAAGAATAAAAAAAAAATGAGATACATGAGTGAAATATTCAGGCTACAGCGCCCTGTCCTGCCGATGTAATATTTAATGAAACCACAAGATGGAAGCATACAGCAACCTTAAAACCACACCACTGCCTTCAGACCTGTTTCATGAACTATTAATGGCAAAGCAGCATCTTGTTGCACAGCAGGGTGCGGCTGTGTGTCACATACAAGCATGAGAGGGATTTCCTTTTACCGTTAGTCATCTGGAAGCGAGTTTTCAGTTCGTGTCCCCACCACCCCAGCAGCCTGGAGCAGACAGTAGAAGAAAATTATGTTAACATTATCTTTGCATTTGTATGTTTATAGTGATTTACTGCAGTATTCCCGGTGCTATCTGGCAGCAGTTTATTGCAAGCAACAACTATGATGATAAAAAAAAAGTATATACAATTTAGTGACGGGAGTGACCGGATACAGCAAAGATGGCGAGTGGGGTCCTTAAATCAAAGATTATAAACATGACATTACTTAGTCTAAGGATGACTTTTAGCTGGTGCAATGTTCCTCACTGAATGTTACTGTGTTATTAAATGCACCAGTAGGTTTCCCCTTCGAGTTTCTTGATGGAAGGCCACTGTAAGTCAACTCAAAGTGGACAAAAACTAAAAATTAAATCCACTGCATCTTCAGGTCTCTTCCCAACACAGAGTACTGGGGTGCTTCGTCGGGTCTCTCCCCAGAACAGAGTAAAGGGGTGCTTCTTCAGTTCGCTCCCCAGCATAGAGTACTGATTTCCCAGGTGCTTGATCAGGTCTCTTCCCAGCACAGAGTAAAGGGGTGCTTCATTAGGTCTCTCCCCAGAACAGAGTACTGGGATGCTACAGAGTACTGGGGTGCTTTGTCAGGTGTCTCCCCAGCACAGAGTACTAGGGTGCTTCGTCAGGTGTCTCCCCAGCACAGAGTACTAGGGTGCTTCGTCAGGTGTCTCCCCCAGCACAGAGTAGTGATTTCCCGGGTGCTTCATCAGGTCTCTTCCCAACACAGTACATTTACTCAAGTGCTGTACTTAAGTACTAGAGTGCTACAGAGTACTGGGGTGCTTCTTCAGTTCTCTCCCCATCACAGAGTAGTGATTTCCCGGGTCCTTCATCAGGTCTCTCCCCAGCACAGAGTACTGGGGCGCTTCGTCAGGTCTCTGACCCATCACAGAGTAGTGATTTCCTGGGTGCTTCATCAGGTCTCTTCCCAACACAGTACATTTACTCAAGTGCTGTACTTAAGTACAATTCTAAGGTACTTGTACTTTACTTTTTAATGTTATGTGACTTTATACTTCTACCCCAGTGCATTTTAGAGGAGAATATTGTACTTTTTTCTCCACTACATGTATTTACTTTGCAGATGACGGTTGTAGAACGCTATAAAGAGCATATAAAATATAATTCATTGTTACACAGTAATATAACAATATAAATATAAAATATATATACTGGATATAAAGAAATTTCAGGCAGCTACAATAATAATATTACATATTCATATTATGTTAATAATGACAATAATAATCTATTAGTATAATAGCCCATATTGGCTGCATTGTGATTCCTTTTTACTTATTACATTTTCTTGATAATACTTTTATATAAGTAAGATTTTGAAAGCAAGACCTAGATGTTTTGGTGCTATATATAAATAAAATTGAATTTAATTGAACTGTAACAGTTTTTTTTTGTGGTATTAAATCCCACTGGAGACTGTCTGACAGTAGTTTATTAATATGCACAGTGTGTGAGCACTCACGCAGGTTTGATGGTGTCTTTATGTTTCTCGTGGACAAACGCCCCGGCTAGACCACCAGCACCTGAATTTATGTACTGTGAGAGGACAGTCAGTCATCACTTACACATGCTCTGTATTGTCTCCATGTTTTTGGAATCCTCATATTCAGTCATATGTGGACAAAATAATAATCAGAGAGCAGGTTCTATCTGCTGACCTTGTAGGAGCACCAGCAGGCAAAGTCGACCCCCCAGTCGTGCAGCTTCAGCTCGGCGTTTCCCGCAGCATGGGCACAATCAAAGCCCACATAACAGCCCTTACAAACAAGAAAGGACAAGGGTTATCATTGATATTGTTCTCGTCTGTTTTACTACTGTCACTGCCACTACTTTTAAGGATTAAGCATTTCCCTAGGATACTAAATAACTGATAAGGAAAATGAGATATGTAACATTGGATTGTCTTGCAGCTAAACAGAAACGGAAAAGAGTCAGACGATAAGAAGCCCAACCAACTGGGAGTTTATAGACTTAATTGAGATGGAAAGAGCTGCCACCACATTAAGGTACCTTGATTGTGGGATACAATAAGGTCACACTTGAGTTCTCATGTGTGAGTGAACAAGACTGAAATGCGACATTTGAAAAACACCATTCAGCTCCTTCGAATGTCTCATTTCTGATCAATTTGCAAATAAAAATTTTTTTTGTTCTATGAAATATCCTATTTTTGAAACGTTTTGAAGCCGTGTGTTCACATGTAAATCGACACGTGAAACAGCGGTTCTCAGAAGTTCTCAGATCTTTTACTTAAGTAAAAGTACAAATACTCTGTTGCAAGTAAAAGTCCTGCATTCAAACTCTAGTAAAAGTACAAAAGTATTAGCATCAAACTATACTTTAAGTATCAAAATTAAAGTATGCAGAATAGCTCATATACGTGATGCATGAATGTGTTCATCACTATAATGTTATAGCTGGAAAAGGTGGAACTACTTTACTTTACATCTATGTGAAGATGTAAATAATGTAAAGTAGAAGTTGTATTTGATCCCTTGTGGCACATGCACATCTTAATGCTACCTTCCTCTGACCGGCCTCAGTGATGGCGGCCATGTTGAACAGCTGACCGGTGTAATACTGAACTCCGCTGAACATCACCACGGCAATTGAGTGGCCCTCCTTCTCGATCACCTCCAGAATGTCCTCTGTCCTCAGGGTGTCTTCTCCCTGGGCACCAGGCAGAATCATCCATCACACTGTTCCCAGTTTGTTCAGATTCTGGTTACTGGTAAATTTCACCCGTCCCCCTCAGTTAATGTACGTGCAAATACACGGAAACATTCAAGTACTTTCAGCTTAGCGCTAATGCTAGCTCACAGCAGAGAGTCAAACTTTCAAAACTATCCCACAGAAGTGCAGTCAATCATGACAGGAGCCGGCGTGAAACACCGAGAAGCCACATCTGGGCGACAGTGAATATGAATGTGGCTGCAGCTCAGCTCTAATGGCGCTCGACGTACCGGTCTGGGTGACAGCAGCAACATGCTCTTCTGAGGGTCGAATCCTCGTAGCCGGATCTGAGACTCTACAGCGTACTAAGGACAAGAGAGGCGAGGAGGGGTCGGGGCTTGATAAGCTTGCACTGGAAACAAGCATATCAACATCTTTAAGGAAATAATGAATTATCCACACAGTGTTTCTTGGAGCTTGGAGTGAAAGTGCAGCAGTAGTGCAACCAGGTAGTGAAAAGAGATTTGTGGGTCAGTTTAAGTACACAAACTGAAAAGCAATTCTAGTGGCAAAGGACAGATCTGATAGGAACTGGTTTTAGTGTCAGCGTGTCAGTCCACGTCTTTGAAACAACATGTGCAGCTTTACTCACATGGTCTGAAGGAAAGGCCTTTTCCTCTAGAAGGATTTTGTGCCGAGCTGCTGTGGGATTGTAGAAGGAAAGCTGCAGAACAATGACATGAAATATGTAGATATCGCACAGTTACATGACGCAGTTCCAACTTGTTGTCCCCACTTCATTTCAGCTGTTTCAGCCATTATTTTTACGAGACTTCCCACTTCCTGAGTTTGATCATCAGCGTCTGACAATCCTTTGCATATAGAACTATAGACTTTGCTTTGGCATGTACCAAGTGTACTGCAGCAGACAGTGTTGTTGAAAATGACTATCGTACCATTAGAAGGTGTAAATTAACTGTCAGGCCGTTCATCAGTGCAACCTCCTCAGTCTTGGCTCCTGGAAGAAAAAGAACAACGCTGAGCCTTCTTCTCACTTCAAAGACTAATCTTATTTAATTTAATTTTCGGAGACTGTCAGATTTGGCTTCATGTGTTCACAATTTCACCTTTCTCTATTTGGGGTATTAATAGGAAAGCTAGCCAACAGGACAAACTCCCAAAAACTTAATCTGCTCCTTAAAACAACAGTCTAAGTTGGAGCTTCCTGGCATGGACCTTCAGAGCTCAATAGGCTGAGAAGAAAAGCAATTAGATTCAGTTAACCCCATATTAGATAAAACAGTGTCTCTTACCAACAAGATTAGCCATGAGCTCCTCTATGTTGTTTTCAGCCCACGCCCACGGTCGAGAGCCCTCTGTGTGACCATGCACACCCCTGTGAACGAGTTTATTTTATGCACTGCAGCTTCACATTTACCTCTTGTTTAAAACCTTTTGGGAAATGACAAATGCAAGCGTCAACATACGTCTTGGCCCACTTCTCCAGCTCCTCTTCCAGGTACTTCCGCGTCATTTTGGGCTGAAGCCCCAACGAGTTTCCCACAAGGTAGATGCATTCTTTGGCGCCGTCGACCAGCGAGAGGTCAGCTGCAGAAACATCAAATTAGAGCTGACGCAAATCAGTTTCATACTAATGACTACGTTTGTCAGTGACTGAACATTTGATATCCAAATAATAATAAACTTTATTTATATAGCACCTTTCATACAATAAATGCAGTTCAAAGTGCTTTACAACAAAGATATTAAATACACAAAGTGCTTAACACAATAGAAAGCCATAAAACAGAAATGCAGTTAAGAAAAATAAAACTTGAAAGAGTAAAAATAGCACTTTTAAAATAAAACAGTAAAAGCAGTTAAGAAAAGTAGAACCTGGAAAGCTAAATTTAAAATAATGTTTAAAATTCATCCTTCACCGTGATTCTTTCCTCTTCCTCTTTTTATCTTTTTTTTTCTACTTCCCCTTTCTCTTGCATCTCTGTCTAAAACTTCAGAATAGTCTCACTGATTTTCCTGGACTAATCACACCGAGTCCCATTTCAAAAGACGTTAAAACCTGTCCTGAATTTTGTTGTTCATAGGTCAAAAGACGTTAAAACCTGATCGACAAATTTACTAATCTCATTTAGTATCCCGACACAATTGCATGGTGTCTGTTTTCCATTCACTCACTACTCTCTTTCTCCCTTATAACCTTCACGTCTTCCTCGCGTCTCTTAAAATAAAATTATAAAATTAAAAAAAATCAACTAAAAAGGTTATTGCAGATAGCTAAGTGAAGGCTAATGTGAAAAAATGAGTTTTAAGCTTGGTCTTGAATATGTTTAGCGAGCTGGCTTCCCTGATATCTATTGGCAGTTTGTTCCAAAGGTTTGGGGCATAATTGATAAAGGCTGAATAGTACTTTTAATGCACTATTTTGTGACTCACAAAGAGGCAAATCTGCAATTTTTGGCACCAGGAAGTTCTCTCTGAGATGCCTTAGTGTGTCATGTTTGTCGAGGTATGCGGCCACTACTGCAGAGGTGGGACTGCAGCCCAGTGAGGTCGAAACTCTCCTCAGAGTTTCTCTCGGAGTCAAGCCGGCAAACTGGTCCATTACTGTGGGATTGGGAGGCTGCTGGCCTGCGGAGAGAGGAAATACACCCCTTAAAATATATAAATTACAGACACACTTTCCCCTCAAAGTATCACGCTTCTTACTACAGAAAGCCATTTTAATACTCGCTTTCTGGCCTGTAACAGCTGCTAGAGGTTTCAAATCAAGTGAATTTGAATATTGGATTATTTTCT
>JAVQJF010024756.1:0-24594 GCA_036023855.1 Gadopsis marmoratus | reverse complement strand
CACACACACACACACACACACACACACACACACACACACACACACACACACACAGTTCGATCAGCCAGCCTCAAACAGGTTTACAAGCTCTCAGCTTTAATCTCGCTGTATTAATTCCCCAGAGAGCTTTCAATACAGAGCCCTCCTGACCCATTAGCCTAATTCTGTGTGTTGGAGGTTTGATAAAAGATAAAAGTACTGGCAGCTCTTTCGCCTTCCTCCACTGCAGTTCCCTGGTGTACAACCAACAAAAGAGCAGTTTAAAATGCACAAATAAAGCTTAAGACCTACTTCTACCCTGAATGAAAACCTAACTAAGCTACTGTCCTGTGACCGTCACTCTAGATTTCATATGGCTCGTTCAGAATTAAACGTTCTACCGGACCACCTAAAAGGCCAGGTTTACAACACAATTTCACAAACCCGGCAACAAGCACGTTACTGTCGTGCTGCTGAACAACGTGTGAAACAAGAGAAAGAAGACGGTCCCTTTTGTCAATGCAGTTTTCTGTGTTAGACAAAGGTCTAGTTACCAAAGCAGTTTCCTTTAAACATAATCAGTTCTTCTGCTTGTTTTGCACCTGCAGCCTAGACACAGATAATTCCATTTCTTTGTAGCTGTTAAAATGCCTTGTGTTGCTTTGAAAAGTGCCTATTTAATACAGGGGTCAACATAACATGAACCAGATTTGGAGCAGTGTTGTGATGTAATTATTACTTTGGTGTTAAGATCAGTTTTAAACTAGCCGTTTACACTACTTTATCTACGCCCTGTAACACACACCTCTATCACTCCATCAGCTATATTCAGGTGTTTTTCATTACCCTTCGGAAATAGAAACTACTGCACGTCTGTAGCGCTACGCAAGCGCAGAGCAAGCTGGCTAACGCACGCAAACCTGAGAGGAAGTACGCCATTCATAGCTGTCCAAATTATAGATCATTTTAGGGGATTCAAATGAATGAGTCACTATGACTCCATTCACATTGATCATTAAAACTTAATAGTATTTTTGTTTAGTTTTTTTGGCTACGTGCACATTCCACTTAAGGACTAAAATAGCTGAAACCCGTCACGGGAAGCTATTGTCAAATCAGGCGACGCATGTTTACATCAGTTCAAATGGTTCAGCTGAGGAGAATAAATGGGTGTTTCTTCCTCTTATGTAATAGCTGGCACTTTTGTTTCCCCGGTCTGTGTATTGTTTATTGCGGAGACGATCATCTCAAATAGACTGCACTGATTTACACCTCGCGACCAGCTGTGCAGTTGTTACAGAGGAAAACAAGTCATCGGTTTTAAAAATCACACTCATACTTTGCATATCAGCACAAAGCCAAAGCTAAGGAACTGTTTCAGAAGTGAAAAATCTTGTATTATTGTAATCTCTCTTGACACACACACACACACACACACACACACACACACACACACACACACACACTCCACTGGAATGTGTGCTTTCAGCTTCAAAACGGGTGGACCAGTCAAACTCTTTCATTTATTTCATTCACCCAGGAGGGGATTTAACAGCAACCTGTGTTCATTGTGTGCCAGCAAACACAGCTCAGGGGAAACATTCAAAAAAAAGACCAACTATTTCCCAAAACCCAGAAGGAAGCAGAAGGAAAAAAAACATTTGCGACTGCTAATAAAAACCATAAACCTAGACATTTCAACACCGAAACTGACTGGTAACTGGAAAGTTGTAACAGATGTTGTCAACGATGGTCAACTCCATGTCTTCCCTTTTGTAACTGGACAAAAACAGAGGAGGGCCATCTTCTGGTCTGGTTTTTTTATTTTAAAGTAATAATGTTTGCCACTCTGGTCTTGAGCTGAAAGGATTAGTCAACTAATTAGTTGATCAAAAGAAAACTGATCAGTAGCAATTTTCTAGGAGAGTAATTAAGGCAGTTTTGTAAACAACCAAGATGGCTGCCGCTGACCATTCTGAATCCGCTATAGTGTCCGTGTATTTTCTCTAAAACAAAAACAACTGCACTGTTAATAAGATGCGTTTTCCGTACTTCCCACGAGATTTGCTCAGCACTACGTCACACGTTTCATTGCTCCGACAGGTCTGTGTCCGTTGATAACGCACCTAGGAAATAAAAAATGAACAGAGGTTCCAGACGAGTCAGACGGGCGATGCTTTTCTATGACTTTCTATGGCTGAAAATTGAATGTCTTTGGGTTTTAACAAAACAAGCAATTTGAGGACATTACCCTGAACTTGAAGAAATTGTAACTTTTTATTTACAGTTTATAGACCGAAAGATTAATGTAGAATAAAAAGAAGTGTTTGCCGTAGCCCTGTTCTGGTCAGGAGTGTGTCACCAGGTTGTGGCTTTTGTCATCAAAGTAAGATTCATACAAAAGAACCATACAATCCCCGCATTTGGGATGGATTACCGTTTACCTTTATTGTCATACATCCAAGTTTCAAAAAAATATATTTCTGGCTGTTGGTCATTTTTCTTTGAGTGAACACATAAAAGACACATCTGAAGGACTGTGTCCGAGTCTGTGTCCGAGTCAGTCAAACATTAACCCAACCCTGCCACAGTGGACTCCACTAAATAACCACTACAGTGAGCCCTTTATCTCTGCAAGAGCCATCCAGTGAATGTTGCCTAGTGGCACTGCTATACTGTATAGTGAGTAAATCTGAATGTTTTGGACAGCACAAGAAAGCAAAAAGAGAAAAGGTTCAAGTCATGCGTGCAGGTATACGAGGAGGATAACAAAATGTTGAGAGAGGCACACAGAAAGAGAGTGAACATGTGTGTGTCATGACTTAATAAACACGGATGACCTGCTTTACCACAGTAAACACTGTTGATACAGACAGCCGTGCAGACACACTCTCTCTCTTTCTTTCATCGTATATTTAGGCCAATGTGCTTCATGACGTTGAAAGTCAACAATACCTGCTAAAGACCATTATTTTGCTCCCAATACAATCCACCTTTTCTACCTTTACCCACAGCTCTTAACCTTAGCTTGAACAACTTTTTATCTGTGGAATTAGCAAGAAAAAATTAGGCCATTCTGCTCGGATTTCCAGCATGCCATGGCAGTATTGGAATTTTATGATAAAACACATTCATTTCACTTTCACATGAACGTGTGGACATGTTGCTATTAACTGGGTTCAACTTAACAATTCACACACGGAGCGGTGTGGCGTTCCCAACAGGATCCTAGCTTTTGACTGGACACTTATTTCAGAAAGGTTTTCGTCTCTCGGTTCGGCCTTCGTAGACCGCGTCCATAGAAGGAAGCACCCGCTGATTAGAAACACAGCTTATAGTTTGCATTGTACCCTGGAAATTGCTCAGCAGTGAACAGCTTTCTCATTGGTCCAGCAATACAACCTCTGTCTGTTGGTTATTTTGCATCATAAGCCAAGAACATTCACCTGAACATGCACCAGCACAAAATTCCACAAGATCAAGCATCACATGTGGCTTTATACTGAATGAGTTTAAACACACACACACACACCTCTGTCGGTAGCTAGCTCATCAGGTTACATAGCAACCTGATCCCCTCTATTGTCTGGCTCTCCTGCTGCTTCACATACACACCCTGACAGACTGGTTAGGCGAGAGAGAGAGACATCGAGAACGAGAGACAGATTATTAGATATCTAGATGGATATTAATGTGATCCAGATATAATCATGCCCGAGCAAGCACAGGATGCAACACATTTTCAACACTTAACCATGTTACAACGCAAGCTTGCTCCATGACAGTTTTAACATAACACGTCTTCTTTTGACAGCCGGAATGATGATGCTGGGGGGGAGATGTTGGCATCAAATCATATTCGTTATTTGGAGGAGACAATAAGTTGCACGGTTTATTTGGAAAAGAACGACACACTGGTCCTAAAGCTCCCTATGTTGACTAGTCTGAGCTGCAAACTGTCTCTCCGTCTTTCTTGTAAAGAAATTATAAAAAAAAAAAAAAGAATTCTCCAGCCAACAAAACCACCAACTGAAATGCAAATGTATGAATATGTCCAAAGATCAAAAGCTAACAAAATCATGCCGGCAGTCCACCTTGTCCTCTAACCTTAATTTGCAAGTCAGTGAAATCAGTCAGTTTTTAACAGCAGAACGTCATCATACTGTGTTTATGGTCGAAGGGGGACGTAACAATGGTAGAACGAGTGAGCTAAACATTTTAGTTCATTAACAGGGATACATAGTGGCAACAACAAACCAGAACATAAACCAAATGTAAATAGTTAACATAGTGAGAGAACTTGGATGAAACTATCAACTGTTGTCTAGCCATTAATGTCCAATTGATCCAGGAGTGTGAGTCTAAAGTTAGGAGACAATGCCAGTTCTAAAGTCAGGACTTCATTTAAAATGAACTACAGAGCTAAAACAATAAGCCGATCAACTGAACATTAATCGGCCAACAATTTTGATAATTGATTTGATTTAAGCAAAAACGCCACAACATCTCTGGCTTCTGCTTCTCAGGCAGAAAATGCTGTATGTCTTCTTATGACAGTAAATTAAATATCTTTGGATTTTGGACTGTAGTTACAAAACAAGGAATTTGAAGACAAAATATGATGGGTATGTTGCAGTGTTTTATAGATCAAACTATGAATTGATGGAATTTCTCAATAATTAAACAACTGATTATTCAGCAGATTATCAATTGTGAAAATATTACGTTAGCTGCAGCCCTAAAATTAAACCCTTTTTATTTATTTAAACAATCAAATAAAATGTCTCAATATCAATTACTATAATGTAATGTGTTTCACATGACTCCCGTTATAGAAACATTGACAAATAAAAAGTGGAATAGTCCGACATACTTTTCTCTGCTTTATTTGTAAATGTCAGACTACGACTTTGATCAGGATCAATCAGCCTGAGTCTGACCCTCCTTGTCTCAGCCCTGATCTTTACCGGGATCGTGACACTGAAGGTCGGACCAGCGGATTTCCTGGATCCGCCATCTGATCTAAAAGGGTGAAACAGAGGTTACCCTGTTCTTTTGGACAGAATGGTGAGGGCATTTTTATTTAAATCATATTTGAACAAAGTTAGTGTGTTTCAGGATGACATCGGTTGACAATACACACACACAGTTAAGTCATTTTCAATGCGCTGTGTTTTGAGCCTATGTAGCTGCTATTCTGCCAAAGCTAATGTTCCATACACACTTATCAAGATAAAGGGCAATCTTTACAGTAACATTGTACCATTTCTTTTACTTAGGAACAATACAATATAAAGTATCAATATTCCATACTATTGTCTGAGATTTCTCCAGCCTGACAGTTTTGAAACATTCTCATAAAACTCAAAACAAATAATGGCAAAATCACCCATTAAATCATTAAATCATGAGCATCAAGGCTATACAGTTACAATACCAGTATTTATTTCCCCATTAACTCCACATCTACCATTACACAACTATTAGAGACAACTGCTTTAATGACCTGAGGCTCAGCCCGGTCAGCTGTCGAAACACTGAGGCTAGTGATGGATGGTTTTATAGCATCAGAGAGGTTTCAGCCATACAACAACAGTTTGTTAACTGTTTAAGGGCTGTTGAAAATGGGGAACGTTTACAACCTCTCATAACTCTCCGGTCATAGCACCTTTCAGAATACCTTTTCTGCAGCAGACGAGTATTAGCACCATGACAAAATTACAATATCTGGTTGGCTCTAAAGGAGTTCATTCTTTTGCAGGAAAACAAAAGCTGACTGTATGTAGCCAGTTACCTTAACACAGTTTAGGATAATTAGGCACCCATCTTAAAATTTGGCAGCCCCCACTCCCATAGCAGCCCCTTCTGCCAGCAGGTGGTCCTACATTAGCAGAATGGTGCTAATGCGGATTGATGACTGAAAAAAGGATAAATGAGTGATAGACTGATTTCTATTATCTGCATTTTTTAAATACAGTCGCTGTTTTGATATCAGGAATAGTATGTTTTTGATTTACATTTGTTTAAAGGGAGGTAAAATTGAGTTTATATAGAGACCTTTCAAACACTCAACTACTGTGGCTTCAAAATCAGAACTAATATGTTGAGACGCTTAAAATATAGATACGATTTACATCAATTTAACTAGAACATTGTCCTGTAATTGATGTGACAAGACCATTTGCCTAAAGAGTCGCCGCCGCTCGGTCCTTCTGAACTACAAAATCACTCACAGCTGTGCAGTGGTGTTTTTAAAGCGATGTTTCCTTCCCTTCACAAACAATCTCCGGACAAGTGTGGACACTGCACATCCACCAGACAACAGCTTAAATGTTAATTAGTTGCTGTTGTTGTCTCTTTGCTAAAGAAGTGCAAGGAGAGATTAGCGCTGAAGCGCAGAACCCAACCCTAGTTACATGTGTTGCTGGGATGGAGCAATGAAGCATAGTCATTGCTACACAAGACAGACACACACACACACACACACACACACACACACACAAGCACAGCTATTTTCAGCACAATCACATTCTTTGGTCGTCCACACTATTAACCACAGTGTTTCCTGTGTGTGTGTGTGGCGAACAGGATGTGATGATTACTGTATCTGTTCAACAATCCATTGAGCTGTGTCATCAGACCATATGTGCATGCCTGTGTACACACACACACACACACACAAACAGCCCATTCATCTCAGAAAGAAGCCACAGGATCCCCGATTTATCTTACCGCTGACTCAAGTGCCTTAATCACAGCTGGGTTTTGGCATGAGGCTCTCGGCTGTGTGTGTGTGTGTGTGTGTGTGTGTGTGTGTTGACCCTGAGCCTTCTCCTCACAGTTCCTTGGTGCGGTTGCCTGTAGGCTCTGACACTTTGTTTGGGTGCTGACAGGTTGCACTATTTTTAAGTAATGAACACATCGCATCAGTCCGTTCAGCACCGACAATCAAAGATCTAACTTGCTCATGCTAGTCACAAGGTAAGCTGTCAGAATAGAGGCAAGTGCTAGGTAGAACTCTACATGTAAATGAGCAAATGTTCATTTAAATATGTAAAGTGACGAGGTATAATTCAGACAAATCATACCACTGCCTCAACAGACACGGCCCCAGCGGGGCAAAGATGTGCTGCTTCAAAGGAATAGTTAGACATTTTCGGAAACACGCTTATTCGCTTCCTTGCCAAGAGTTAGATGAGAAGATTAATACCACTCACATATCTGTCCACTAAATATGAAGCTGCAGCCAGCATCTGGTTAGCTTAGCTTAGCATGAAGACTGATAACAGGGGGAAACAGGCACGTACAAAATCGAAGTGTAATAAAGACAAGTTGTGCAGATCCAAAAATAACTATATGCCCTATAGATCTAGTTTTGAATCTTTGCATTGTGTGAAAAATCCCTCAAGAATCTCCCTTTATCTCTTTGAAAAGTGTCTCCGATAACTTTAGGGTCAATGGAATATTCCCTACAATGTTCCCTTATATCCAGCGGAAATTCCCTTTACATATCCGCATCAACTCAAAAACTGCCTGCATTCAGTGGAAACATCTCCGATAAGTCTTCACCACAATATAAATACGCAAGTGCTTGAGAAATGCCCTTTCGCGTGCTGCAGGGAGCGTCTGAGCGAGACTGCCCTTATCATGTGACATGCTGACAGAGAACCTCTGCAGTCTACGTACATTTTTATTCTGTTGTCTTCATGTTTAAAAGCAGAGAACACCACATGTACTGTCATGTACTGTGAATGCGCATAGTGTCGATTAACCATTAACTGCATATCCTATGACTAATATATGATAGGAGGCCAGAACTTGGGTGTAGAACAAATTCTACTGCTGCTGCTGTCATCAGCTCAACTCATGTAGTTCTACACAACGTTTGAGCCAGGACTGTCTGGGAGTGGCTTAAAGGAGAGAATAAACAATACTGTGGAAACTGTACCTCCATTAAGAGCTACAAAATAATATTAAAATCATATTGGAATAGACATTTTTGGAATTGACATATTATACTAGGCATATATCTAGTTTAGTTTTTTTTAAGAAATCTTAATTGATAGCATGCTAACATGCTTACAATGACAATGTTAATATGTTTAGCAGGAATGATGTTCAATATGTTCCTCTTAGTTTAGTGTGATGCTAACATTTGATAATTTGCACAAAACACAACGTACTCTGAGGCTGATGGAAATGTCATTAGTTTTGCAATGATTTGGACATAAACCAGAGCACTGAACACGTTAAAACTTTGACCTGATGACGGTGCCAGGCGAAAAGTCAAGCAATCAGCAAAGTGACTGCAATCCATCCTCCGTACACACCACAGATAATATCCGTATTAAATTTCATGGCACGCCATCTAATAGCTGTGAAGGTACGTAACTGAAACCACAAACGTCAACCTCAAGGCGGCGCTACAGGAAAAGTCTGCGGCTCACCAAAGTCACAAGGATTCATCCTGTAGAGACAATGAATATCTTTTGAAAATGTCACAGTGATCCACTCAGTAGTTGTTGTATTTCAGTCTGGTACAAAGGAAGCCATTGTTGCGATGGTGTAACCCCTGCTTACAGCAAATACTTGCCTCTAATGCTACTGTGGCTGCTAATACTATTTCCAGCTAGTGCTGCCATTAACTTAATATGAGTTGGTGTTGCTTCAACAGCTCTGCAGCACGTCTTCAGCCACAAGCATGGACCCATACTGTGCTGCAGTGTTTCTGCTGCGTACTTGTGAGTGACAATTTGTGAACATTAAGAGCGTTAAAATTAACAATGGCAAGTCTAGACTAGGAAAACACAAAGTAGTGTTTGTTAAAGGCTGATTTGGGAGACAACAGCAGGTTTAAATGAGCTCACAAATGCCTGTAGAAATCGGAATCCTGTCTCAGACTATTGTCGTCATCTCATCGTGTATCACGTCTCTGCAATTTATAGTTGGCTGAAACAAGCATGGAATCTAAAACTAGGCTCGGGTTGCCAGGGAAGAAAGGACTTTGAAAATATGTTTCCACCCTTCCAAAGAAAAGGACAACAAATCCTTTACACTTCCATGTCTGTATTTACAAAATAACACACCCATCTTTGCTGGTTTCTGATAAACAAGAGCCTGCTGCTCACTGTGCTAGCATCCCTTATTCTGACAACCTGACATATTATGGTCTCGGCTACCCACGGTAACCAGGAGGTACACTGTGTACTTCATGGACAGGTTACCTAGGTAACCAGAAACCATCCACGCTGAGCAGCTAGTGTGTGTGTGTGAGTGTGAGAGAGAGAGAGAGAGAGAGAGAGCACAAATGAGCAGCACAGAGGTGTTTTATTGGTCTCTAAAACGTCATCGGCCAAAGAAACAGCCTGGGAAAACTCCTCCGTTGATAGAATTAGCATCGTTTCCTCGTATGCAAACAGGCTGTGTGTCGGACAGGGAGACGAGAGGGGTTGGGGCTGTCCTAGTTACACTGAGCCCATCTATATACATACTTTTGCACATGATGTCTGTATGTATGGTGTATGTGCACTGCGGTAAATTCCTGCCAAAAGCCAATGTTTTCTGATATACACACACGCACGCTTATCGACAACAACAGCAAACAATTGCTGCTGGCTGAAAAAACAGCATTGTAAAAATGTTTTTGTATCACTTGTAAACAACGTCAGCTGCTACGTCAGCACAAGAGGGCGGGGAACCCACAACAACCCTTAAGACGGTTCCTGGAAGTCCGTAGTGAAAAGACAAATGCTAACCTTCCGGTCACAACCTCATCTGGAGTTGATGTGTAGCTGGAGTCACCGGAGATTTCTAAGAATTCTATTGTTAATTAATTTATATATGATTGATGAACAAATGGATTACGGATCACACTGAGCTTGTGCTAAAACTAGTAAGCCATCAAGACATTCAATTTATCAACAATAATTTTGATGCTGGCTTCGTCGTCATTTATAAAGTAATAATGTCATACGTTAGCTGGTTCCAAGCTCCAGAAAAGCTAATAAGGGGACCTTCAGTTGGGATTGTTTGGATTGTTTGGATTAAACTACTACTTCTAAGGTCAATAAATAACTTTCATTAAAAGGAGAAAGCGTCACCAGTCTCGTAACTGCTGAGCTCAGCTAAATTTTGAGACCTTACAACAAGGTCACAGGTAAGAAAGCAGGAAGGACCATTGGTCCAATTTCAGCATTTAGCTTAATAATTCATTACCAGATATCTCAAATTAAAGGATGGATGCAAGGGGCAAGGTTAACTATGAGGTTTCACTATCATTCTTCAATTATCTTGTTATAAGATTTCACTCTCACCACTGATATATCCAGCTTAACTCAAAAACAAAATGTCATCCCTTATGTGGCTCCTGGGAGAAAACTTTCAGAAAGCAGCTCCACATCACCCATGTCTATTTAAGGGTCCGTGACATTAAACCATTTTAAAAACACTGCACTATTTTATCGTGGCCTGTGGGAAACCCTTACATAAAAGTGTCTTATCCTGGAGAATTCCTCCTGATCCCGAGGGAAAAGAGGCCGGGTTTGTTGGGGGAAGGGGATGAGATGAAGAGTGTTGGCGTGAGGATGGAGAGGTGCAATTATCAACTCCACAAAAGGGATAAGAGGAGCTAATGGGTCTATGGTCACATGGAAAACACACACTTACTGGGCATTACACGCGCACACACACACACACACACACACACGGAACAAAAGGTGCTTGATTCATTCATGCTTGATTTATTCTCCGTGCTCTAACATTGGTTGCCAAGGGAAGTAATGGTACTGTAGAGACAGAGATGCAGATCACTAAACATGGAAGTGAACCAACAATCCGAGGACGCTGTGCTGCACAACAGACGCTTTGTATCGAGTATTATGACATCACTGTGTCTCTCTGCCTGTCTTAAGTAATTTGGTATTGTGTCCATCCACAGAGCAGATAGCATCAGTGCAGCACAGGTGAGCAGGTTTAGCAGGCTGCTGATATGTGATGTTTAGTACACAGCAACCAAAGGACATCAACCGGAGGGCATCTACATCTCCTGCTCGAAAAGTTGTTGCCGGTTGATCACAGGGTCCACAGCTATGGCCAACACGTTAGTCTCACTGCTGTTTTAGTCAACCGAAATCAGCCCACTGAGCAAAATGATTAATAAATGGGCATTTTACAGTGGGGAGTTAATGTATAATCATTCTACGCAAAGTTACATAGGGCTGCAACCAATGATTATTTCCATTGTCGATTAATCTTGAATGTGAAAAACACCCATGACAGTTTCCTGAAGCAAAGGATGGTGTCATCAAATTGCTTGCTTTGTCCAAGCAAGAGTCAAATATGTTCAATTTACCATCACGTACGACGAGAAACGCAGCAATTAGAGAAAGTTTGAAATGTTTCCACAAAAAAAAAAAGGGGGGGGGGGGGCCTGTCCTACCCAAAAATTACGGGAGCAAGATTGGAAGTCAGGTTCGGTAGTATAAAGAACGCCGAGGTCTGCGTAGGGAGGAGCCCGGGGTGGATAGATGGGTCAAACACGTGACCTATTCTGTCGTTTAGGTAGGAAGAAAACCGAAATATCTAATAGTGTCAAAAGAAGCTCTGCTCATTGACTTGCAACATAACGATACAGTACCATAGTATGGCAAAAATCCATATATTGTGATACTGCCCAACCCTGTGCACGTTATTTTAAAAAAAACTTTAAAACTACTGGGCCTCGCAGTTAATAAACAGGGCTAACGAAAGGGAATGCCATCAGTATAAAGTCTTTGCAACTGTGTGTGCGAGCATGTTACACAAGCAGGCCTTAGACCTAACAGAGGTTTAGTTTAATGATCGGGTTGGAGATGGTAGGGAAAATTCCCGACATCTTCCAATTTTCCACGTGTCCCTAATGCCTGCATTTTTATCTGCTGGCTAATAAAGTAACTGACTAATAAACAGTTGACAGACAGACTGACTCCTGGCAGACGGCAGCTCTGACCAAAGCCCGGCATCTAAACAAGTCACGACTCCGAGACGTCTGGAACGGTTTCTGTCTCCGGTTATTCAGTTTGGACTTCCTGGAAATAAATTATAATAAACGCTGATGCTGCAACAATAGACACAAAATTACAAATAATGATAACTAATCTTTATGACTGGTGTGAGGACACACAACGGGCCCACAGCCCATTAGGCTAGACTCCATTGTTTGCTTTTCTCTAGAAAAGCGAATAAAATACACAGCTTCCACGAGATGCGTTGTGAAGTCTCATGGTATAAATTGACAATTAACCCTGCAGGTACAAATAGTAAAATCCTAAAGATATAGATACCTCTGTTGTCCCTTTTCATACCAAACAAAAGCAGTATCGCACCAACAATAAGCCCTGATTGGGAGGAAGGTCATACAACTCATGTTGACCCATTTAGACTGAGGAAAAGAGGATCATCCAGGGTCACTGCATTGGTCTGAAAGGCGTGCAGGTGTCATGGTGTATGGATCCAAGAAGAGCTTGCCTGCCAAACAGCTGGCTGGGTGGATACAGCTGTGACTGCATCCAGAGGGAGGATGAGAGGAAGGAAGGGAGGGAGGCAGAGGAGAAAAGGAGCAGTGTGGACGGGGGAAGAAGGCAGCAGCTCTGTGTTGGAGAGCGTGTGTTAGTAGTACTAGCTCCCCATAAATTAAATTAGGTTCAGAAGACTATGGACTGGTCAATCTGTAATTAATTAATTAATACGTTTTCTTAGTAGTTAATTGTCTTATTTGTCACCTTCCTTCCATTGTATGTTTATCCATATGCCGTCCACGATATTGCCAACACTATTAATCAGATTCTGATTGAACTCTTGAGAATGTAGGCACCTCATCTTATGTAGAAACTTAAGAAAAATTACAGAGCTACACAAGGAATTACATGAGGTTACCAAACTCCATGTTCTAATAAGAATGGTAAATGTAATTTGTTCCACCCCAACAGCTGCAACAAAGCTAACGTAAGCATTAGAAAACGCAAGGGGCTTCTGCATAGGAGTAACAGACCTGTGAGTTTGAAGGCTTATCACAAGCCAAAACACTGAAAAGCAGTTTATAATAGCATTTAATGATTATGGACAGTTAGCATGGCAGCAATCATTTCATCTACGAAAGGTAAACAGTTGAATGATGGTGTTGCAAAGTAATCTACCAGGAATGTGCACTTGCATGTATTTGATTGCCCACAGCGGCACCTTGCTAGGTGACGCAATGTTGTGGTCCAGAAAGAAGAAGCTGAGCCAGGACAGCCAGGCTTTTTGTGTTTTGCCAGAGAACCCTTGGCACCCCTGCTGCGTCAACGGACCTTTTTCGCAGCAGACATTTTGACTTGTTACTGCAAAAAAAGCAAAGGCGTTACTAACAAAATTAACAATGGCTGAGTTCCATCAAGCCACGACAGTGAAGCAGCATGCACAAGTTAGTACAGAAGCATCTGCTGCCATTTTGCACCTACTGTAAATGTTTGGATCTGTTTATACAGTGTAAACTCATTTTGCTCTACTCTGACTGACAGTCCAATCATTCTTGATGTATCCTATAACTACTTACTGTTGCAGCAGCCAATTTCCCCCACTGGGATCATTAAAGTTTCATCCAATCCATTATGTCTGTAAACGCTACTCGTCTCTTGGTTCATCTGCCTCCACCTCTCACCGCAATATGAAAACATCTCTTCTATCATCAAACCTCCTTAAACCATCATTGTCACACATCTAGGACTGAAAGCATCATATACTCTCGCGCCAACAAAAACACCCACCCCTCCACATACGCACAATGTGTTGAACAGCTTGGCTAGTCTGGATCTAACAGCTTGTCGGGTCCAGACCAGTGCCCTCAGCTTCAACATGACTTCATTCACGCCGCTATGCCCTACTTAACAACAGGAACCCTCTGATCAGAGCGTCCACTGCCACAGAACCCACAAGCCAATAAGAAGCCACGACTAACGGAAGATAATTCAAGACTCGCTTTGTGATGGCTTGGCACCGACGGGCACCACACAGATCCGTGTTCTGCGTCCCGTCGATATCGGAGGGATTATTTCAGACATTACAACTACCTCAAAGACAGAATAGGCTGTTTTCCAACTACTCCCAGGTGACATGTATAGGCGTGCTGGACCTTCATCGTGGTAACAATAATAAACACATGGTTAACATGGTTGTGAAACAGTTGCGGTTTTGTTAGGCGTGGGCACAAAACTACTTGGTTAGGTTTAGGTGAAGATCGTGGTTTGAGTTAAAATAAGTATGTTAGTTACGTAAGATTTTTGATTTCACACGGGAAACAAACAGCAGCCTCCTGTGGTCGACACATGCATGTTTAAGCCAAGATACTTTTGTTAATCAAATTCAAGTGGACCACTAGATTTTGGCAGCAGCGCAAAAGTCACACTAAACATGTTCAATCAATATGTATTTCTAAAGATATGTTCCGCTTATCAACATAAAGTCGGACTTCAAGTCAAGCTTTCCTTAACAAATTTCTAAGTTTGAGAAAATGTATGTGGTGACAGGAAGTAGCCACATTTTTGCACATGTGCGGAACAAATTGGATTTTGGGTGCAGCTCAGGCAGTGACACACACCAAGGGATAGCTCTCGCGGTGGAAATGGCATTGAAATCTCTTCTACCGTAGCACGGTACACACCGTCGTATCGTCCAACCCTACTTGAACACCACTTTTATATTTAAATACTGCAAATGCATCTTTAAAAATCAATATATTCCCCAATCCTCATCCAAACGATAGTCCCATAAAGTAAGACAATACAATTTGAACGCCGAAGAGAGAGGCTACCCTACGGTCAGTAAACTGGAATCAACCAGACCTTGATATACTGTAGGCTACGGCCTATAAATCTCACAAACGGGAGTGGAGACATCAAGTACCCTCGTCTGTGTCCGATGGACACCTGATGCCAGGAATACAAACAATCCTCTTGCACCAAGTATCAAATGATTGCTACGTAACCCCAGTACCCCAGCCTCCAACGCCACCTCCCACGGGACACTTGAGGGAGCACAGTAACAAGCCTTTTCCAAATCCACACAACACATGAAGAAAAGAAAAGCAAACTCGTGTGACCTCTTTGTCTGACAGAGGGATGTAAAAACCCTGCTCGCTGCTCTGAATCTGAGTTTCCACAATTGCACTCCAGTCTCCTACCCATTTAATGGCTGACTTCAAAGTAAAACCAAGAGTTTAGCCAGCCGTTTAAAGCCTGTCCTCTTTCTTCCACCTTTCCACCCTTTATCCCCTTATCCCCGTCTTTCAGTTTGGCCGATCAATAGAGACGAGCGCCTGTCAAATCTCTTGTCCTTCGGTCAGACTGGGCCGCTCCACTCTGCTGGCGTCGGGCTCACCTCTAACAGGCAGACCAGAGCACAGCATAGCAGCATCCTGGCAGTAAACACACACAAAACGCACACAGAGCTTTAATTCAGCCAAGCACTTCCTATTTTACGTGTGTGTGTGTGTGTGTGTGTCTCAGAGGGCAGCAAGCCAGCGTGGTAATAGGATGTTCCTCTCTCACTGTGTAATGTCCAAGAGAGCTGGGTTACAGCCAACGCACAGGGCAAAAGCAAAGGCGCCGAGCTACACCGAACATACTAATGCTACCTTGAGTGCTAGATGCTTTTAATTTATATAATGCGTGCAGTTTGTGAAAAAATACCTATTGACATAATTGGGAGATGAAACAACTAGTCAATTAAACATTTGGTGGATCGGTTCACAACCTGGGGGTTGGGACGCCCGCTGAGGGATTGCAATACGTTCAAACGGAAGAAGAAGGAAAAAAATGCACATATTTCTGCTACACAAAATAGTGTTCATTTCTTCAGGCTTTCCTCTAACATACAGTAGAAATATGTAATAAAAAATGTATAATGTTTTAGGTGGTTGGGAATCACTGGATCAGTCAATTAACAGAAAGTCAACCAGCAACCATTTTGATAATCGAGTAATCATTTCATTCATTTTCCAAGCAAAGATGCCAAAATGATGGCAGAGGGTTTTAGGCTTTTCTTTATCTTAAACGCCGGGTTTTGACTGTTAAAAACAACACTAAAAACATTGCCTTGGGCTCTGGGAAACTGTGCTTTCTTTCAATACTTTGCTTTATTTTTATAAACCAAGTGAATAATAGATTAATCGAGAAAACAATTAGCAGATTAGTCGATAATGAAAATAATAGCTAGATGCAGCACTTGGGGAAAATAGCTATTGAATGTCATCTGACTCAGCGCAGCTATCATAATCGTACATAAGACAACCAATTACCTAAGTAGCCATTAATGGCATTTGGCCAATTGCAATCTCTGCTATTCGACAGCGAATCCCGTTCATTTGCGCCAAACACTGACTCATGTGTAGTGTGCAATTAGAATGGCAATTATGCATAATGTCTGACTTTAGATAGTCAGTCATTCAACAGGTTAACATCCTGTCTCTCAAACCATAATCCATAATCTGACATCAGGCAGCCAATCATGTGTAATCTGACATCAAGCAGCCAACACATTAATCTCATCAGGGGATTATGACGGTCCGTCAGCCAGCGTCTCCACTTTGCTTTGCTACAGACCTGACGAAAACATGATGCCGAGATGAATGAAACGGGCTTAATGAGGGAATAAAAAAATATCCTGTCACTTCAGGTTTTAGTCGATCATTACCTATTAAAGTCATTCCCTAGACTTATTGTACTGGACTCCTGATTAGAGCTGCAACGATCCACTAATCGTTTACGGCATCTTTCAAGCAACACTTCCAAAAGTGTGATTGTTCCAGGTTCTCAAATGTGAACATTTGCCACTTTTCATGGTCTCCCAATATAATACAGGCCGCCCACAGGCGCAGGGTGGGCGGTCATCTGCCTCGACCGGTTGATTATTTTTTATACCTGGTACTCTAGCCACAGGAGACGAAAACACCAAGGATGAAAAATAAAAAAGCTGAATGGGATAATATGAATGAGATAAGAAAAAACGAAGAAAGAAAAACACTGAAATCCTGACAAATCACATCCGTGTTCACGTGGGCACGATTCCACAACCCTTGTTGGATGCGAAGCAAGCAAACAGCTGTCTCTTTGTCTGCAGCAGCATGGTCATGGTACATTTCAGGGCTGAGCAAGCAAAAAATAAAAAAAAGTGGTGATTCTTATTAAACTGCAGATAATAACCACTGGCTGAGGTCAGCTGGAGGACCGCCTCCTCACACACCCACAGAGGGGATGCTGCTGCTGGTTGCCTCTCTGGTTACACAGCCCGTGATGGCCAACACCCCAAACACAACTCAGGCTGGAGCTCAGCACGTTATCGGCTACAACAACAGATGTCCCCCCCCCCAGATTAACCCCATGCTGCAACCAACACCTTCAACCGCATCACGTTGGCCGCTGTGAGGCGCGAAGCCACTCACTCCGGTTTCTCCTGTACGTGACAAAGAGCAGCAGCAGCAGCAGCAGCGAGACGTAACACGGTTCGACGTGTTGTTTGGTTGAGTTGCAACAGCTGTGAGGTGCATCACATCGGTTCATATGAGAATGTGTCCTCCCCCCCCCCCGTTCTAATCACATGGGAGGCTCAAACAAAAGCCTGGCAACAAAGAGACACGCCATGCCAAGCGGCTGCAAGGAGTCGAGGTTCATTTGAAGTAGACCGAGCAGGGCGGCGGTGGATACCCGGATCACCCTGCTACCGGGAATCCCTGCCCGCCTCTCTTTAATTGAAACAGGGTGTGACACACAAGGAGCCCGTCAACATGCAACTTCGCGACTTGCCAGCCAGGCAACAAAAACAAACAAAAAACACCAATTTCAGCAGCACGTACGCCATTCAAGTTGACATGTATGTAAGGAGGGAAGGAGGGAAGGAGGGAGGGCCCCCCCCCCGCCCCGGCTGCCGTGTACGTGTGCCTGCGGACTTGCCTATTGTTCCGCGGCTGTCACCGCCGTTAAAAGGTGCACCGCGGATTAGCTTTAGCTTTAGCCTCCCGGGCTAACAGCGCAGGCAGGCCAGCTGGCGTTAACGGGGGATTTACACAAAAGCTAAAAAGGTAACACCTTTCCTTCCGCTCGGTTTCCAAAAAAGACGTCGGTGTGACAAACGCACACCGCGAACAAGCCGAGCAGTTGGTCGGAATCACAGTTTGTAGAGTTTAAACATACCCAGAGCTCCGTTCCCCAACTCATTGCGGATTCCCCCTTCTGACTTCTCCCGTATTGGACGCAGTTTTCCACCGCTTAGACTCTCCCGAACTGCCGCTGGGACTCCGGTCCTCCCGACTGACTGTCTGCCGACAAACACACACACACACTCACTCACTCCTTCCTTCCTTCCTTCTTTCCTCCCCCTTCTCCTCCTCCTCCTGCTCTCTGTGCGCCTGAATTAGCACGGCCGCCCAAACCAGGGGCCCTCGGCCACAGTGGCCCTACAAATACTGTTGTTCATGTCCATCCCAGTGGTGTTGGACCTTAGAATAAACCAATAAAGTAAAAACTGTCAGCCTTTAAAAAAAAAAAAAGTTCTGATTTAAAGATATCTTTAGAACTGTAGTAAATAAAAATAAAGACAAAACATGAAACAATCCAATTACATTTAGATAATTAATTATATATTGAAATAGTATGATTCATTACTAAAGTAATACAAATAACCGCAGAAGAGCCAGCATCTGTGATAGTTTCTGATCAAGTTAAATGGATTTAAATTTTATTTCGCTTTATATTATTTTGTCGTGGCTCTTTCCATTGGGCAGTTTGCTCAATTTTCAAGGCCATTTAACATTTATCTTACTACATTTCATAGTGCAAGAGATATGAGGCTCACAGCACTGATGATGTTAGACAACAATCAGAAAAAACAAAGACTGATCACTTGACGAGTCAAGAAAAAAAAATTACAAACAGACAAAGTTATAAATGGGATTTATGTAGTGAGCAGATTAACTGTCAAGGCTAAAAGAAAACGTACTAATACCGTAAAAAAAGATTTTGTCTATGGTCTATATGATATGTTATTATTCTAAGGGGTTTATTCTGGGATGCTTCTTTTTTTTTATCTCCTATGATATTATTGAAGTATTTATAACAAATTATCTAAGACCTTAGGACGTGCTCTCTGCCCAACAGTAACAATTCAGGACTCATTACCTTTTTATCATTTAAATAGTTTATTAGCTAGTGACCTATCCAAGAACAATCGCAAGATAACTAGTAATAGTAAGACTCTACATACTTGCATGTAAGTCCACAGAAAGTTTCCGAATATTTCTTTCTGATGGAAATATATTCATTTAATTAAAACATCGAAAGGTTTGTTAAATTACACACATGAAAAAACACTTATACTGATATTGATGGGAAGGGGTTTTGAGAAAATTAGCTTTATTTCAGATAGTGATCATTTCTTTGTGGGCTAAAGAGGAGGTAGCATTACTGCCATACAAATATATCTGCCATATTACCTCACTGGGTTATGGGCCAGTATAAAGTTTTAACCGTGATAATAAACAATCTTTGGACAAGAACTCATCAATTCGTGAATAAGCAGTTCCCTCTAGCGGCCAAGATGTGTCACTACAGATGCTGCAGAATTTACTGTTGCAGTTGTACAGGTCATTTTTCGAAATTATTTTTTTATAGGGTTGCAACTAATGGATTATCAATGCTATCATTGATTAATCTGCTGAGTTTTTTCTCATTTAACTGATTATTTGTTTTGGTTGTAAAACATCAGAACATAGTGATAAATGCCTACCACATGTCTACAGAGCCAAAAGTGACATCTTTTATCCAACCAGTAGTCCTTAGTTTAGTGCAATTTAAGACAAGGAAAGGCAGGAAAATGTTTTGCATTTTTATTTGAAAAATGAGCGTAAGAGATTGAATAATTATAAAAATAGTTGCCAATTCGTCTGTCGGTCGACTGATATCCATCAGTCTGTCAGTATGTTTTAAATTATATCCATCAGTTGACCGACATAGACTAATCATCATGGACTAATGGACTAATCATTTCATCTGTGTTTGAAGAAGTACTCAGATCTTTTACGAGTCAAACTCCTGCGTTCAAAATCTTACTTAAGTAAAAGTACAAAAGTATTTGCACCAAAACATATTCAAAGCACCAAAAGTAAAAGTACTTATTGAGCAGAATGGCTCATTTCAGAATAATGTATATTATATTGTTGGATTATAATTAGTGATGCATTAATGTTTAAGCATCACTAATGTTGCAGCTGGTAAAGGTGGAGCTTATTTCAACTATTTCATCTACTCCCGCTTAATCCATTATAATCCATTTTAATTTACCAGTTGATTTATCTTTTGTATTAATTATCTGAATATGCAATGTTGTCAAACAAACAGTAGAGTAGAAAAGCAGTAGTAAAAAGTACTCTATTGGCTTCCAAAATGTAGTGGAGTAAGTGTTAAGCAGCATAACATGGAATTACACGTATCTCAAAATTGTTCTCAAGTACAGTACTTGAGGAAATGTAGTTACATTCCACCACTGCATTTTCATACACTGCAGCAATACTTCATATAAAAACGATATATTTATAACAGTAAAAGCTCCTCATATATTTCACATATGACATATTCATTTGCAAAGTAACAATAACAACAACACTAAAAACAGCTGTCAAATAAATGTAATCTACTACAGTATTTCCCTCTGAATTGTGGTGGAGTATAGGAGTATAAAGTACTAATGGAAATACTCAAGGAAAGTACAAAGACCCTATAAATTTGCTTGAACTACTCACTTGAGTAGATCTAGTTACATTATCCTGCTGTCTGCACTCCTCCTTCCGCTCCTATAGGTGGCGGTAACGCTTTGTTCGGCTGGCAACGGCCAACAAACACAACAACGAGGAAGAAGACATATCTGGATACGAACACAAACCTGCGTAGGAGGGATTTTGTTCTTGGGTTCTTTTTTAGCGACCGAAGTTGTGTTATTGGCTGTTTTACACAACAAGACGCAGACAGACATGCGCCGCTGTGCGACACGGTGAGAGAGACGTTGCGTCCTTTTTCGTCCAGAAATGCGCACGTTGATGTATCGCCTGAAGATGCCTCTACGACCTTTGGCATACATTTATCCAGCGTCAGCGGTTGTCCACGCGTTACGTCCAAAAAACAATGTCACGGTACACTCAAAAATATGTTTTAGATGAACGTGTTTAAATATGAGAGCATTTTTGTTACGCGCGGTGTTTTTTGTTGACACCCTGTGCAACGTTAGCTAACCTTTAAAGTTAGCCTGCTGGTGTTTCCGTGCTAGCCGGCTAGTTCAGACGTTCTAGTAGGTGCAGTTTCAGGTGAGCATGTAGGTGAAAGCGAGAGATAAATAAATAGCTTTGACTGAATTTCCAGGCATCTCTAGCCAACTACTGCGCTCTCCAAAACTGATCCCACCACCAGGGGTCACCAAAGGGAGCTATACTGCTCAGCAACGTGTAAATGTAGTCGATGCCCCTGTGAGTGTTACACTGCTGTACTCTGTATTACTAGATTAGTATTAGTAATGGATTCATGTGTGCGTAGACCTTAACTGCAGTAGCTGGTCATGGTGGAACAGCTGGGTAGCTTAAAATATAACATATGCATCATGTTTTAGGAGCTGATTACAGGTTTTGTATCTAATTCACAATGTGTGAAGTAACTAGTAACTACAGCAGCTAAATACATGCGGTAAGAGTTAAAAGTAGAATATTTCCCTCTGAATTGTAGTGAACCATTCTGATTTTTAATAGCTTGTGTACCAGAATGTTGCAGTTTAAGAGGGACTCTCTTAAATCATTTTAATGCCGCAATATCAATAATACAGTACAGAAGAAAATGGGATTACCTCCCCCCTTCTCCCAAATCATATACATATTTCATTTATCCTGTCAGGCTGGAGTCTATTACAGTATGCAATATACAATCATTATTAATCTGCGGATTACTTTCTCCATTAGCTGGAGATAAGAATTCAAATGTGTGCAGCAGAACTTTGTACTTTTTCTTCTTCCCTTATCTCACGGTGCGTCTCATGAACCCCTCAGATTTATGCTGTGACCCCATAGAAGGTGTCCTGGCCCAGCGTTTGGGAATCGCTGACATAAGACGAGCTGCAAATCTTCTTAATTGAGAAACTGGAACTAGAGAATGTTTGCTGTAAAAACTCTGGTCTCCAGTCTATCACACAGATAGCAAACCACATTCACACCTACAGGCAATCTAAGCGCTTAAAAGTCACCAAACGAGCAGGCTATTGGACTGTGTCACCGACAGAATATACACGCGAACAATATGTACATGTGCCTCAGCTGGCAGGGTCGGATTGCAATGCGGTCACCCACCGTCATGCACGCTGGGAAACTCGACAGAGGAGAGACTTCACGGGTGGCTGATTTATTGAGGTGTGACATTAGTGGAACACTAGAAGTTACTTAATGATATTGGAGTTAGCCACTTCTGGTATTAACTAAACTGGTTCTCCAACTCACAGAAGGAATGTTTGCTGTCAAACCCTCGGCTTCACTCTTCACAGCTCGTTAACGTGCTGTGGATGATGTAGGTTGCAATTAAAATAGCTGCTCTCGTCTCTTGATAGACACAAAAATGAATTCATTGTTCAACCCCGTTTCAAAGATAAAGGTCACTTTAACACCTGTACGCTCATAACGGCGTACTAACTATCTGACAATCACTTGCATTACAGTTACATATTCTACAGATTTTCTTCCGCGTTTGTCAAATGTTGTAAACAGGCTTTTCACCAGTACACTTTATCTTACGGCGTCTGACTAACAGTAGACCATTCCTGTCGGTGCCAACGGTTCATGCGTGTATGAATGTTGTGTCGCAGGCTGGCTGAGCAGCGTTGGCAGTGCTCAGTCCACTGGATGAGCTCTGCAGTCAGGAAGAGGAGAACTCTGCACAGTGCCTTCCCGGTGCTGGAGCAGCCCCTGCAGCCCATCCACCAACACCTGTATGCAGCTAACCTCCGAAACAGCAACGCCTGCCACAAGAAGTAGGCTCTGCTCTCGTCCGTTTGCCGCGTTCGGCTCTGACGAGTTCTAGTTGATGTTCCCTGCAGCATTATGTATTGAAATAAATGTGCAAATAAATGCCTCTCTCTCTCTTTAAGGTACATGGAGTTGAGTGAGGAGATAAGGAAAGGCGGAGGGGAAACTGCCATCACCAGACACACCCAGAGAAACAGGAAGTTGCTGGTCAGGGATCGGCTGCGCCTCCTGCTGGATGATGAGGACTTCCTGGAGCTGTCACCATTCGCTGGTCTGGGTCTGCCGTACGGGGACATCCCTTCAGCCGGCTGCCTGACAGGTCAGAAACCTGTATCTTTGGTACAAACTACTTTGACTAGTTTCACTTACTCAGTTTACTTATTTCTTTAATGTCAGACGGTTAGCAATTTATTCCTCACCATATGCAAGTGTGACGCACATGTATGCAACTGACTTTATGCCCCTATGTGCTGCACATGTTTGTATATATATATATCCATGCAGGGATTGGCAGGGTCAATGGCCTGTGGTGTGTGTTCATTGCCAACGATGCCACAGTGAAAGGCGGCACATCGTATCCAATCACAGTGAAGAAGTATCTACGGGCACAGGACGTGGCGATCCAGAACCGCCTGCCATGTGTTTACCTGGTCGACTCTGGAGGAGCTTTCCTACCACTGCAGGTTCACACACACGTGTACACACACACATACACACAGACACACACACACACACACACAGCTGCCATAATAAGTGTGCGTGTGTGTGTTTATCCAGTCAGAGATCTTCCCTGACAAGAACCACGGAGGAAGGACGTTCTATAATGAAGCCATCATGTCTGCCATGAAGATCCCACAGGTAAAGGCTTATAAAGTAGGAGAGAACAGGATAAAAGTAAAATGAGGGCTGTGTATGAATTCATGATATTATATTAATTACCTTTAAACAGATGTCACATTTGGCATGATAATATTCCTGGGGCGACGTTAAACAAAAAGTAGACAGTTAAGTGTCCTAATAATATATACATAATGGATTAAACTTATGTAATTGCATTATGTTCAAAGGAAACTATGATACTGTTTTTCTGCGCATTTCTTTTTTGCTAACCCCTTTTTTAAGCTTCCCTCTATTTTGCTGTAATTAAACTAGTATTTAATTAGTCAAAAGCTTTAGGCCATAGAAGGTAGAAATGCATGCAGTCCATGTTTTGGGACTGTAGGAACACGGATTGTGTGTCATTTGATATTTTGCACACTGTCAGTCACTTGTACTTGCGTAATTAAAGTGTAACTACATCCTCAAATTCAGATAGAACCATCACTCCTAGCATTTTTAAAAAGTAGAATTTATGGTCTGCTAAAAGTTTGTCCAAATGTCTATTTGAAGTTTCGAAGTGTCAGTGTGAAACGCTGATATTTCAATTTGATCAAATCAAGTTGACACTCTTTTTTTAAATTGCTATTTCGAAATATAAAAACAATAAATTATTCTAAAGGTGTCTGTGGTGTGCGGGTCATGCACAGCGGGTGGAGCGTACATCCCCACTATGGCAGAAG
>JAVQJF010024753.1:0-71898 GCA_036023855.1 Gadopsis marmoratus | reverse complement strand
TAATGTCGCCGTTTTTACTATTCCTGCTCCACATTTTCATGACATCTACTCTAATCAAAACCACACAATTTACTGCATTTTTATAAAGAAATCCAATTAATATTGAGTTCAGCTTATTGCTCCGGCCCACAACAACAGTCTCAGTTTCTCATGTGGCCCCTTGGGAAAATTAATTGCCCACCCTTGGTCTAAACACTTACATTCCCTCCTCGCATACTCGCACTCGCTCGCAGCCTTCTGGCGGCTCGCGCTGGAAGGAGTAGGTTTTGTTGGGACGAGGAGAGGAGGAGCAGGGCTGCAACAGAGGCGGCTCCAGAGCAAATGAAGGGAGCAAAGTCGACGGAGAGGAACACAGGGTCTCACAGTCCACCGGCTCTGCATGAAAGGACAGACATACGCAACCTTTTATTAATAAAACACACACGGAATCAAAATGATACATCACTACATCTGTTTTATACCTCAGCATACAGTTTAAAATCATAATAATTTCAAGTTGCCTAACCTGGCTCTCCCACGGGGCTGGGAGACTGGGACGGAAACAACAGAGTTGGGTTCAGTGGACAAGGGGAATTTGAAGGCGACAGAAGCAATGGATCTAGAGGACAGGGTGACTGAGAAGGAGAGAGGAGGGAAGGATCCAGGGGGCCTGGGGAGGACTCACTCTGAGAGCCACTGCTGCATCTCTGGGCAGGAACAGGGGCCCTGTGGCCATCTGGGATATCCAAAATCTGGGATAGTCAGGAGGACACAAGTGAAGAGGTCAGAAACAGTAGAGGGCAGAGTGAGGTAGGCTTTCCTAACTGGGAGGGACAAGTAGCAAAATTTAGCACATTAGGGTTTTCTACAAAAATATATATAGTTTCATGACGGGTCTTTCATGATCACAACAAAAGAGCAAAAAGTTTTGAGATGGCACTTTTTTATTTATATCACCAGACTGTTTCTGCCGTCATCAAAATAGTAATTACAATATCTTAACAAAACAAAGATTGTCATGTTGGGATAAACCAGCGATTCTTTTAGAGTTAAACTTTGTAGTTATTAAAAATGCCAACATGTACTATAAATGCAGTTGGTTAGACGTTAGTTCAAAATTCTGTGACAAACTGTGTTTTTATCGGAGCTCTGATGATGTGATGCTAGATATACTCTGGTTGTACTTGAGGGCAGTTTCAGCAGGGGCCCCCAGTCTCACTATCATATTTGAGTTTAAACGGGAATTATTTTGTTATTATGAGAAAACAAAGCTTGAAAAATGACGCAAATGGCCAATCTGGCCGTCAATAGTTTACATTGTTTCTTATGATACAACTCCACAGAAGAGTATATCACAGCGAGGACTAAAAGACACGTAATCTAAATGAGAATCTGCCTTTTAAGGGAAAAGGTGATTGCACATTGAAAATATCCATACTCGTTGTTGTTTACAGTTTACTAATGCTGAATGTGCTTCTGCCTCACAGCGGTCTAACCTCATGCTGATCGTCAGGTGTCTCCGAAACAAACGCCTCCTCCAGCTCCAAGTTTAGGCCTTCAACGCTACGTTGCAGCCGTGGGGCGAGTCTGTTCAGAGGCGTCAGGGGCAATGTCTGGAGAAAACAGTCACATTCAGGCAAATGCGTGTTTGATTGTGTACTTCAACCAACATTTGTAATGACTAGTCATCAAACGCCTCCAAAAGCGTAGTAGTGTAGTGTGTGTTCTGTGTTTTGCTGAACGTCCAACATGCAGCTGCTGGTTGAAGAGTAAATATTAAGAATACAGAGAAATCCTGAGTGTGTATATGAGAATGTTTTGTGAAAACAATGAAGCAGTGTGTGTCAGGCGTGTGCGCATTTGGGTACAAATAAGAGCTAGTGCAGGCACCGTCTCCTTTCCCACACTGACCACTAGCCATTAGTGCTTTATTTTAATGCACCGATTGATGGCTGTTCATTGCCTTAACTTTAAAGGGTTCTATATGTATATACGTATATTGGGGTTTTTTGTAGCCCCCCCCCCCTGCAATGTCTGACTGACGATTTGGCCCTTGGTACAGTATGATATGCTGGTTTCAATTTGTCTTTTTGTGACGACATGTCAGCAGCAGTAGCAGGAGCTTGGATGACAGCAGCTCCTAAGAAAAGCACCAATGTTTTTTATATCCCTGTTACTAAGCTCTCCCTGGTCTGCCTGTGGAAGAAGGCTTGGCGTCAGTAGTAGTCATGAAAACTTTGTTCTTTGTGCCTTTACCTCCCATGTCACCGAGAGACAAAAGAGCAACGGGCTACCTGAGTGATGCCTGCTGCATGACCTGCCGGCAGGGGGTGGGGGGGGAGCTCGTATCCTGCAGAGGGAGCGGCATGGCGGGAGCGCTTCTGCAACTGGTGCCTCAGCTTGGCCACCTGAGGGGAGAGTGGGGAGAAAAATGATTCAGGAGTCGCTACGATTCATCCTGAAAGGGGGGAGGTTACTCACTTTCCCCTCAGGGGCTCTAATATTTCATGCTATGAGTGGGAGGGTGCAGAGTAATGGGGGAGAAACACAACTGATTAATGAACTGCTGTAGTACTTGCCTCCCTCAGGTGCTCTGCACTTCCCCACGACGCTGAGCGCTTGTGTCCGCCGCCACTTCTCCTTCCTTGGGTCTCCTCTGCCCAGGAACTTGGAGTCTGTAAAAAGGAGAAATAGTCAGTGTGGTGAATAAAGAGTCCAGCCTTTGTCTCTCAAACCTTTGGCGGCTGTGGTAGAAATTCTGTCTGACCTTTTGGAGGCCTCCCACATTTTCTGTTAGTGAACTCCAATCAACACAACAACTTGAGAGTTGAACGCAGCCCCGCAGCTGCCTCGCACACCTGCCCGGCAGCCAACAGCTGTACAAAACCACTCTGAGCTGCAAAACAGCCCCGTTTCCACACACATGAGAAAACCACATCACTGTAAAGTCTATAAATACAGTGCACGTATCAGCATTCAACACCTCAGTGCACTCACTCTACCACACACACAGTAACCCTGTTATTCACAAAGTCACGTACTGTAGAGGAAAAACAACTAAGGCAAACAGCCAACGGGGAGACTTTCTTGTGCACTTCTCCTTTTGCCAATCACAATTCCATAATGTCCTACGATGACTCATATGAGCCGTACCGCTTTCTTCACATTGACTCTTGATCTTCTACCAGGGAGGGTCTGGTTGGCCGGTCCCGGCTGCTGGTTGGGAGCAGACGACTGGCGGTTCATCATCACCAGGCGAAGCCCAGGTTGAGCGGACCCACAGGACCAGATACTCACGGCGCTGGTGCCTCGACTGCTTCACACACTGATCCACGCGCTGGTGTCCATGCCGTTCATAAGGCTGCCGACGTCGTACGCAGTCATTTAGATCTCGCTGCCTGCAGTTTGGCTATGTCATGGTTTTCTGTCGCCAAACTACAACCTGTTCTTTAGGTGTCGCCCTCACAACTCAGAGAAAACACCGACACCATCTTCTGCCCTCGACTCGTACGAAGTCCATCGCTTGGCTAAATAAGTCAGGATGCAGCATGAGTCAGTTGTGCAGTGAGGTCGGTGTAGAGTTACAGCTGTCAACCCTCCCCCCCCCCCTCCCCAAGCCAACAATCATCCAAAACATGAACGAGGGGGGGGGGGGGGATCACGGGACACAAACCTATAAAAAAACTCAAAGGTAGCAGCAGCATTTGGTCTGGCATAGCTAGAGTTTTCAGCCTGGACGGCTCATTAATGTGGACACAATAATAGGAACACGGCTGCAACTAATACACAAATTAGTCAATTGTATTTTTGACTCATCTATGAGTGAATCAGTCTGCAAAATGTCACGAAATAGTAAAAAAAGCAGATGCTAGTCCAGCTGATTTATTTTATGCTAAACCGAGAAAAGCAGCAACCCCTCACATTTGAAAAGGCAGGAAGGTTGGAATATTTGGGATTTTTGCTTCATAAATGTATACATTTACTTGGTTATCAAAAGTGTTGATTCATTGACTAATTAAAATAATAAGTAAAATAATCAAATACTCTCCAGAAATATAAATCAACGCACGCACTTGCAGGAAAGTTGGGGAGGTGCAATAACATGGCAACATAAGAATGAAATAGAAGTTATATTATCTGAAGTAATGCAGAGGAACTATAGCAGAAGGAGGTGCTGAGTGTGTGTGTGGTTGAGGAGAGCGCTGGGGGGGGGGGGGGTCTGTATAATGAGGTCAGGAGGGGCTGTTCCTCACAATGGAGGCAAAGGGGGTTCATTCGGGTTAAAACTGTCAGGAGCGAAGACGAAGCTGCAGAGCTTGGTGATGTTAGTTGGGGCTTTGTGCACTAGTTAGGAGCAGATACATTCAGGGGGGGTTTAAAGAACAACAAAAACGACTTCAACCCGCAGCACGGAGCTGGAAGCACCAGACACCTGCAGAGCCGCCATCGCATGTTTTGCCCTCTAAAGAAATCCGTAACATATGAGGAAAGCAGAGCAGCGATAATGTTTGGTCGCCTTCTTTTCTGCAACATGAAGCAACAGGCTTTATGAGAAAAGTGTTCTTACACCGGCAGTAGCACTGGTGCAACCAGCTGCCATTGAACCTAGACCCGGTATGGTTTGACTGCAGTTACTACATCGAGGCATCACAGCTAAGTTGACAGTGTCGTGATGTATTAATATTCACCTGCGTGGCTTTGTCGTTGACACAGGTTACAGCCATGCTCTCTGCCTCTTTGGGCCACTGTCCTTGCAGATAGGGTCCAACGATGGCGTCCAGTGAAAGAGTTCGGCGGATGGTGGGTTTCGGCGGGCGAGCCGTGGTCCTGTCCGCTTTTTTGGGAACAGAAATAAAAGAGTGAGCGTGTCAGTGTTGCGCAAGCCTTAACTGAGTACTTGTGAAAACAACGGCAGGTTTGCAGAAGTTATTAAAACTCATGCCTGTGTGATCATGCTTGGCTTGTAGTAACGCTGCAGGTGACATGATATTACATATTCTATATATAGTCTCTTTAAGAGGCTAAGCAGTATTTTAACACCAGCAGTAGTCGGTAGTAGCGCCCAGGCTTCCTCCCCACCAGTAATAAGCACATAGCGTGTGTGCACGTTGGCAGCTCTTTGTAATCTCTGGCAGGCGTGGACCATGCCTGTGACCTGGAGCTACACTGGCAGCAGTCACCACAGGCTAATAGTGCATCTACCACCACCCTGAACACACACACACACACACACACACACACACAGCATGTTGTCGTCAGCCCACGGTTGCAGGGCAGACAGGGTGTATAAATAAAGCCTTTAAAGCTGCTGCTGTGTTAGCATGAGGCGTGCAGCACAGATCCCCGCAGGTCAGAGTGCGAAGGGGCGACAGCGAGTCCAAATAACATTATGAGAACGGTGTGATTTTTCAGGGTTAGCAGCCTCCATTGTTGACTTAACTTTCTCATAGCAGGCTGGAAATGCACTTTTAAGAGGAGTTGGTGGATAGTTAGTCAGACTGAAGCGGTTTGTTCCCTGAATCAGCCCGAGAAGCACGGCCTTTTCCTTTAATAATAACTCACTGAATAACTAATCATCAAATCAAGCCTGCTTTGGGGTGTTTTTTTTTTTTAAATCTAATACTTGTTTTCTCAAATGAGGTGCTGTAAATCAGTCATTTAAGTTAAAAGGTAAATGGCTTTGTTACTTTAATGCGAGTACCTGGGACTGAGGCTACATGTCTGGATGTAGGGCTGCAACCAACTGACGATTATTTGAAAGATTCATAAATCTGCTGATTACTTTCTCGATTAACCAATGTGTTGTTTTTACTATAAAAAAAACAGTTTCTCAGAGCTCCAGCTGTTGTTCGACCAACACTCCCAAACCTAAAAATATTGAATGTATAATGATACAAGACGGCGAAAGTCTTCACACTAGATAAGCTGGACAAAGCGAATACTTGGCCTTTCTTTAACCTCATTGTCACAGTGGATGCTGATTACTTTTCTGTCAGCTGAATAACCGACTTAACCGTTTCAGATCTGCGCTCCTTTGTGATACAACCAAGACAAAGCAGACAAAATCTGTTTTGCTTCAATGGGATGCCACAATATTTAGATCGCGAACACACAGACGTGTACACCCGTCCACTGTGGGCAGATGATGTTGAGAACATGACACCGGACAGACCTTTTCAGCTCGATCTGGACCACATGGACGATTTAAACCCCCTCCTCCTCCTCCCCTTTGTGTCCTTACCCGTCTTGACCTCCCTGCAGAGGAGCGCGGAGCCCCTCTGGAGCTGGAACGGGACTGTGGCTCTGAGGGGCTGCAGGCTGGGCTGGTTGCTGCACCCCCGAGGTGCTGCTCCACTTCTGCCCGACATCCCCCACTCTCTCTCTCTCTCTCTCTCTCCCCCCCCCTCCCTCTCTCTCTCTCTCTTCCACCGCCGAGCTCCGCTTGTGAAAACACCCCCCCCCCCCCGTCGTTCACAGGAACTCTGCGCGGCGCCGGATCTCTTCCTGCGCACATTCAGTCCCTCCAAGGCGCTGATCCTGAGCTCCTGCCGGGCGCCCAGCTGGTGATGCGGACCGTGGTGTTTGACAGACGGACAGACAGACAGACTCAGCTGCCCGTGACGCCTGTCTGCAAAGTGACAACACGCAGCAGCTCAACCTGCAACTGTCTCGTGGAGTTTATCATTCCGGGGGAGGGCGAGCTGCTGGTTGGCTGCTGCAGAATACTACTGAGCACCTATTGGTCGTCACATCCATCTGTCTCCTAAACAGGACCCTCCCTCCCTCCCAAAAACACAACTTCCACTTCACTGGCTAGCTGTTTACACTACTTTTAAACTGCACTTTTTTGCTTTTGATTTATTGATTGTTTATGCAAAACGTTAGTTTTTTAAAGTGCAAAGGCCTCGAACGTAGTCAAAGTAATGAAAGTAATTTAAAAACATACCTTTCTCACACAATGCAAAGTGTAATGTATCTCCTAGAGAATAAAGAGATATAAAACAATCCTCATCCACATTATCCAGTAATACTTTGATGTGTATGTTGCTACCACACACACAGCTATGTGTCATGGTGGCTCAGTGGTTTCACTGTTGCCGCACAGCGAGAAGGTCCTGGGGGATCAGACCTTTCTGTGTGGAGTTTGCATCTTCTCCCCGTGCTCACTAGGGGTTTTCTCCATAAGGAAAAACATGCAAGAACAGACTGCTCTACTGTCCTGTCCCAGACCAAGATATATATTGTATATATATATATTGATATATATTGTGTAGCTAATATTATATTAGCTACACAAGCCACAAACACAAATTAAGCTCTGTGTTTTATAATTCAGATACTGCTGTTCAACCTGTGAGACCCTCAGGCTGTAACCACAAGATGGAGCCAGAGCACACGTGTCCCGTGCAACTAGCTGCTCAGACCAACATCTCCATTAGCCTCCTGCTTAGGAAGCATTTTTAAAAGTCACTGCTTTTGGCATTGTCTTTCTGCGTCTCCAGAATGCCATACATTAACCTCCAAACAGACCCACATAATGGAAAAAGGAAGTTTATTGCAACACAAAACAAATAAAAATGAACCCAATGTGTACGTGTAAAAAGAAGATACTGCTGTATTGGATAAAATGAGATAAATGAACATATGCAGTATCTTAATGTTTGACAGAATCAATAAACAGCTGCACAGATTTAAACATACTGTAACAGTGTTTGATTACTCAAGCAGGAATGATATGCACTTTCATGGGTGGCAGACCCCAGATACCATTCAGTCACACTCATAAAATATACTTCTCAGTGCCATGTGACTGCAAGGACAGTGTGTAAAAACCCATCCTCTACTTTATATGGATAATCTGTATCTCTTAACATTATCATCACATCTCTCTTTGCCAGTGGCAGCATCCAACGAGCTGCAAGTGCAGTTTTGGTTACATTTTGACAAGAAAACTGAATAAAACATGCGCACAAACACCGAGACAATGTTGCAGGAAGGATACTGATATTCAAATAAGGCGCAAATGGGAATAAAATTTAAGGAAATAAATGGATGCTTTGGAAACGGCCTGGCAGAGCAAATTGCATGATCTTGGACGAGGGGTTTCACAGATAGTACAAAGTGGTTGTGGGAGAGTGTGAGAGAACAGCTGAGCGAATAAGGTGAGGAGGAGGGAAAGAACCAAAGAGCTGGATCCTTTCAGCTTCACGATGACTCTCATGTGTACAAAAACAAAAATCCGGAGATGGTGTCAATGGCCTCGGTGGATCATACAATTGACTAATTTGGTCGTTTTTTTTGAGGGGGGCATGGTCAACGCAGCATCACCAGGCAGACAGGCTGGGGGGGATTAAATCTCCGTTGTTGTTGGTCTGGAGGTCCTAGCTGGGAGAGAGCGTAGGGCTGGGTTCAGTGCTGATGTTGACCAAACACTCGCTGGACTTGAGGCTGGCCAGGGACTTGGAGCTCGGTAAAGAGGCCAGGGAGCCGCACAGACCCAGCATGGAAGGAGTGTTGTCTTTTCCTACGGGGACGAAGACAGAGAAAAAAGTGCAATTAACTTGTGCCTCCGATCATGCATAGCTCAAGCTGCCCACATGAAACGCCACGAACAAGCATCAAGCCTTTTCTTTGTGCGAGTACGTATGTACATGTGCATGGGCGGCTGCCTCTGCAAGGCTTTTATGCAGTAGTGGACTGAGCACAAATATATTCTTACTCAAGCAGAAATATTGTTACTTTACTTCTGTGATTTCTACCTTATATACTGGAGTATATGAAGTGAAATGCGGCTTATTTAAAATGTACTCGGGAAGCGTTAGTTACTTAGGAATATTGCATAAAATGGCAGATCTCACCAAAAGTAAAACTACAACAAAAAAATAATACAAATCACTGCACGTTTAAATACTGCAGTGAATGTGTTGTGATGAATGTAGCAGCGGTGAAAAGAGTATTTACCTGCTGAAGTCCAGGCAGCATCTCCGTTCTGTCTCCCATCAGTCTTCTGGGATTCAGAGTTCAGACTCACTTCAGCAGAAAGTTGCTCCAAACTGTGGAAACTCCTCCTGGATGGACAAAAACATCATCACGGCACAGGACAGGATTTACCTTCCATGTTATGAATCAAATAAATTAAACAAATGAAATAGAAACATACTGTTCGTGTCAGTTTACCTGCGGAAAAGCTTGACATCACCCTGGTTGTTTGCGATGGTGGACCACTGGTTGACCAGCGGAATGGAAAGATCTTTAGCCAGATGGGAGGAATCACAGGGCATGAGGGCAGAGCTGGATGAAGCGCAGAGTACAAACAGTTCAGAAGTCACACTTTTACTCATCGTAAGAAATGACGTATCTCTTGTGAATTTCAATGAGCCACTTTTTGTTTTTGCGTAGACAAAGTTCAGTCAGAAGCCATTAATACCACTCTTATTTAAATATAAGTAAATCCCAAAATATAGTCTGAAAATCAACACAGCTCATAGTTGAGTTTAAAAACATCAGCGGTAGGTTGGGGAGCAAATTTGGGGATTTTGGGGTGCAACTCTGTGCTGCAACACCATTGACGACGGCACCTTTGGGTATGTTTTTTATTTTATCTTAATATACTTGAAATTAAATATGTCAGAGTAAGAAATGTGTAGCTTCTCAGTATTGCACCATAAACTGGTATATTTAAAAATTGATGTGCATCAAACTTTCAGTATCTTTTCATCTTCTATGGAGAAGAATGGACAGTTAAGTAGGTAATAATTTATTTTCTACTAATCAAAATTAAAACAGTTTCTAATTGTAAGGTTATTTTAAAACTCCTTTTATAACCCACGCTGAACGAGCACATAGCGTAGAATCCTAGAATAAAATAGATTTCATCTCGAGTGACGAGGTGTGTAGCTCACAGTTATAATTGGATCTTCTTAATCATGTAAATGTAATCCAGAGTTTGTGTGTGTGTGTGTTCTTGGGCTTTCTCACAGTTGTGCCTGCAGCTCCAGCACGACGGCCTCCAGCTCCTTCTTCTCCTGCTGGCTCTGGACCGTCAGCTCCTCCACCTTGGCTCTCAGACACTTGTTCTCCGTCTCGACGTTCTTCAGCTGCGACTCCCGCAGGCGCACCAGCTCCTCCAGGTAACCCTGCAACATGGAAGTAAGGAGACGGGCATTTGTGTGTGGAAGCCCAAAGAATTTACGCAGCATTAACTCGGTTTTAGCTGTTGTTGCGAGTCACCTTCTGGGCATAGACGATCTTAAACCTCTGCTCCATCTTGCGGCACTTGTTGCTCCAGCTCTCCTCGTCGGTCACCAGAGGGATGTAGGGATGCTCTGGGACACTCTCCTCGCTGTTACTGCTGTCCACACTGCGACGGTCGTCCTCGTCACTCAGGTAGTCGTAGCTACAAAGCAGCAGAGAGGCAACAGTGTGGCAGAAGTCACACGTGCACACAAATTGTGATGCTAAATGTTGAGTGACAGCTGGGATCAGTCTCACCTCTGAGTGAACTTCAGGTACGGTGTGTAGTCAATCACAGCTGGGGACTTCCCATCCAGAGTCTCCCCCTTCAAGCAAAAACTGCACAGGAACAGAGACATACAAACTATTGTTTTTAGGAAGATCACTGACTCTGCTGTTCAGGAAAGAACTGGAAATATCAATGTATTGAAATGTAGTAAGGATGCCGCATATACAAAAATGTTTGTTTAGCTTTGTGTGTATGCTGCATGCACATACCTCTGTATAGGCATGTCTGTACTGTATATAATCTTCAAGATTTAAAAAAAAGCCTGTTTTACTGTATGTATCAGACATATTTCCACTTACATAATCGATACATATTAAACAAAGTGCACACATCTTATCACAATGTATTATTCATGAATACATACTCTCTACTAATACCTTAACAGAGTTGTTAAACGCAGGAGGTGGGACCCAACATCAGGTAACAAAAGGCAGAAATATTGACATTTATCTGATGTACCTTTATTAAAAAATTAATAAAAATTGTTTATTTCAATCGTTTCAATCGAATCTATTTGAAGATCCATCTGTACTCCTAAAATATTATATGCTATACAAAAATTACAACTTGGAGACACTTTGTTAATATATTAATGAATACCACATAACTGTGATGTACTGGTGTGTGTAGAGTCTGCAGTGTATATCTTCACCTGAAGTCAATGGCACTCAGTCCAATCAGCATGCCAGTCAGGACTGTGGCCTCCTCTCGCAGCATTATGGCTCCGTCATCATAGAACCTCCTGCCAGGTGAAGAGGTGGCAGACATAACACTGATTCAACAGTGAGTCTACCTGCAGCCAATTCATGACAGATCTTACAGTATGTTTGATGCTCTAAACATCTGTAGCAGGCATGTACTTTCCTCTGGTGCAAAGGAAGAGATGTCTTTTACTTTAACTAGAAAAATGGAGTGCTTAAAGCCACTATGTTTGTGCATCCCTGCAGCAGGGGCCACTTGGCTGAAATAAGCAAAATCAGACATTTTAAATGATTAGTCCGACCTAGTTGTTCTTGTGTCCCTCAGAGCAGTGGAAACATATTCAGACAGACGTTTCTCCATCAGCGCCACTCGAATCCACGCACGCCCCTGTAGGACAAAGTAAAAAGTGATTAGGAACAGAGGGCTTTCTTTGCTGCTCTCTCTGTAGCAATATCCCACACACATACACACAATTCTGCATATCAATGCCCTTGCCTTGGCTCGTGATGTGCTGATGTTCTCTATGTTTTCGATGCTGGCGATGCAGTTGTTCGGCACCTTGCTGCACGCCAGCCGGATATATTCCCAGAAACTACGCTGTCCATCTGAGCTGAACCAGCTTCCTGAACCTGGTCCAAGATTAAAACACAGCAATGAATCATTTCTGCGCTGACCACAGCCCACACTGTAGGCATGCAACCACGGCAACAGTACAGCTAACTGTATAGTCATACAAGTGTTTACTCTTTTGATAATATTTTATTTCCATAATTGATGCGTTAAAAATCAAACACGTCTCACATTCAAAGTGAAATTAACTGATTTGTTCCTGTGCTCTATATGTTACCTGCAGTGTTACCTTTGAAGCGGTGGCTGAGGATGTGCTCTAAAATAGCAGCAAAGTTAATAAACTCCTCGGATGAGTCATCTATGGGCTCTGCTGTGTACTTTTCTAGGAGAGTCTTGACAGAGAATCTGAAATAGAGGCACACAGAGAAAGAGGATATTTAGAAAAAGACAAGACAATGCAATGGAAAAAACTAATTCTACCTCGCATATGTGAAGGATTTGAATTTTCAGTCGGTTGTGTGCTGCACAAGCAGATGAAATGCAGCCGCCTACTGTACCCAAGCGGACAAATGTACTACTGTATTTGAACCCTGCAACAATAGCGGGGAGAAGGGTTTTTTTCTGTTTTGGGAACCACGCCATCTTATCACACTGAGGTCACCCCAATTGTCTTGTGTACTGCACAATGTACCCCTTCAGTGCTTTGGCAGTGTTATCATGAAAACAACACAATAAATCCCCTGTCCTTTCAGCCCTGTCCTTTCAGCGTGCTGTGCTTCCAGGTCCCTTTGGATCTTGTCTCTCTGAGGGACCGACCAGCATCAAAGAATGATCAAATAATTCCCTCCCCCTTATCTATACACGGTGGTCTGATCTATTTAGGGCAGCCGCTGTCGCAGTGTTAGTTTGGCTTTTGACCCCACACGCACACCCTGCTGCACCACAAGCAGCTATGCAACTTGCATGCTAGGAGCCGGCATCCAGGCACGGGCTCGGGCTGACTGCCTCGACTGCTTCGATGGGCAACACTAGCATCACCGAGGGCAAGACTGCCCTGGCAGTGGGAAGCACCTCCATAGCCAGGGGAAAGACTACCGTCTCCTTGGGCAACTCCTCCATCTTCAGGGGAGTGACCACCACCTCTATGGGAGACTCCACTATTCAAAGGCAAAAGACGACTGTGGCTCTGGGACGGGCCAGTTTCACCCGGGGAACCACCACCACCTCGTTCCGCAAAGCCTTGATGTCCAAGCGCAGGAACACCTAGATGGGAAAGACCCCTGAAGCCGGTGCTAAGACACCCAAAGCAGCCAAGCAGTCCAAAAAAGACTCTAACAATGAGTGGAAAACCACATTCTCGTCAAGCAAGACCTCCTTCACCAAAGGCAGGGTTTCAATCCTGAGGACTAAGTACGCCATCTCCTGGGGTAAATCCTCGATCTCCTGGAGCAGAACCACCGTAACGTTGGGCAGCACCAACATAGCGGTGGGCAAAACCTCTGTTACACGAGGGGAGACCACAAGCGCTCTCACCACTGTGACCTTCACCCATGGGACCAAGTCTGTATCTGTGTTCAAAACCACCCTCATCAGGGGCAAAGAAATGCACAGCAACATCTACTGGGATTTTCACACATGATTCCTGCACACTTAAAAACCCAAGGATGTATCTAACTGGTCAGTTTTAGCAGGTCAGTAGTATTGAGAGTCAATAAAAAAAAAAAAAGACAAAAAAAAGAGCTGCTATGTTTGTGATTAACGTGTGTCAGGAACTACAGGTCAACGTTCCATGACGTCATCCGTTACCTGTTTGCACAAGGTACAAAAGTGGATTCCCAAGTACGAAAGTGCTAAGTGAGTTGCAGATGTAATGGCACGTAAATGTGACAGTGATGAGAAGGTTTGTCTACTTGGCAGGGAAGGCATGTGTGAAACAGCTGTGTGGGACGTATGTGGACACACAAGAGAGCGTGTGTTTTTCATCAGCACTATTCTCCTGTATATTGTGCATGTATAGTCATCAACATGTCTACATCTGCTATTTTTGTGCATGCTGATAAGATCCGTTGATATTCTGTCGTCTGCCTGCAATTTCCATAACTATGCTGCCGTTGTGTCCACCAGAAAATACAGATTTGAATTGGAAAACCGTAAAAGCTGGTTGATGTAACAATGCTTATAAAAGTAGCTTGTCTAAACACTGCTTGGCTTGACTGTTTTGTAAATGGAGCTTTTGTGAGATCTTCTACGATCTTAATGACATAAATGGAAGGAGTGAACGCGTAATGACTTGCAGTTCAGCAAGGACACAAATGGGTCTTAAAACACCAACTGAAGCAAACCACACCCATTTCAAATGGAGAGACAACACAAATACAGGAAGAGTGCAGTCAAAGCATCAACTGCATGTGGAGAACATGAACACATTCATCCTTTCTCTTATCAAATCTGACACCGCCACTCGTTTCACATATGGTGTATACAGTCGTACAGAGAGGCTATGTCTTACAATCAGAGGCTATAGGGAACAATGGCTCAGAAGAAAGTGATGTCACCACAGATTGCCCCCCCTTTGCAACAATGTGTCCTTCAACTGTCCGGTGTCGTCGTGGAGATGGGACAATTGCTCCACTGTCCCAGTCCCACCAGCTAGGCAGTGGCCACCTACGGCTGCCTCTGTCCATTCACAGGGACACATGGGTGGTATGTGGCCTTCCAGAGCCCACGTCCATCAGCTCAACGAAGGCATTATGCGACACGGGGGTCGCACTCTCCACGCTTAGCATTCTGGTGTGCAGCTGATGTTACTATTACCGCCGAGCGGCAGAGCAGGGCGTGCTGCATGAGTGTGCGATGCTTTGCGTCGAGTGAGCCCCGAACCCTGTCGTCGAGTCTGGGTCAGGAAGACGAGCTTCTCCTCAATGGGCAACACCAGCTTCACCGAGGGGAAGACGGCCTTAACCCTGGGCAACACCAGCATAAAGAGGGGAAAGACCAAGCTTGCCATGGGGAGCTCCTCCATCACCAGGGGCAAAAGCACGACATCTCTGGGCTCCTCCACCATCACCAGCGGGAAGACCAAGATCTCCCTGGGCAGCGCCTCCTTCAGCAGAGGCTCCACAACCACCTCTTTTCGAAAAGCCTTCTTCCCCAAACGCAAGACGCTCTAGAGGCGAGGGGACCTCATCGTGGGGCGGGGCGCCTGGCGAATAATGTCACAAGAAAACAGCCCCATCATAGAGAAAATATTGACACCACTACAGCAGCTGCACAGGGTCTATTTCAACTGAGAGCAAAAACTGGATTAAATGTACTTTGGAACCTTTGACTTGTTTTTGGTCATGCCGGAATTATCAAGGAAACAGGTCAGTGGCGTCTAAATTTTGCCTTATAACGTTATCTGCAAAGACCAAGTAGGCCAGTCAGTTTTCAGGATGTTAGGTACGGTTCCTGCCAGTATGTGCTCCACCATGACCCACACACTCTGTTTTACCAAGCAAGTCCACTTGGCAGGTAATGCCAGTTTGCTAGTAACACAAATATGTGTGTCGGGGCAGAGATTTACAGTCATGGTCACATTTAAGCTGTCCAAAGAGATCTGCTTTAGAACACAGGTGCTCCCTTGACATGGCTTTGTATTAAGGAGTCCCATCAGAAAATAGCTTTTGTTAGATATAACTCTGTTATTGTTATTGTTCTAATCGGTCTGAACCGTAGGATGAAGAGTGGGTAGTGAAACATATGGTCAAAACTGGTCAAATCTTTGTGCAGACTTCCAGAATTTATGAAATCCAGCAATTCTTGCAATTATGCAGAGTGCCGAGACCTTGGAAAACCACCATGTGGTTCCCAGGGCCCAGTATGGCGACCGCTGGTTTATTGTGTAGTGATAGCATTTAAAAATCACAACAGAAGAAAGTGTTGCAAAAGGCCTCTCTGCCAGCTGAAGTGGCAGCGTTATCTCCAAACGGAACACTACAGCAGATGATTGTAAGTTAACTCAAGTCCTTTGATCTGAAGGGGAATCGCTGACATGCCTCAAATGCAAATGGATGGAGTGCAATGGCAGCATGCTCTTGGTACGATTTGACACTGAAAAACAACTGCGGGGCCTTCTGACAAGCTTCTTTTGTGCCCCCGCTCACTCAGCCTGGATCGCCGCCAAGCCCACTCTGAGCGCTCTTTAAATGATCTCTTGTTCTCCTTTCTCACATCTCTACTGTACTTACACAAGTGCGTTTGTAGGATAACCAAAACTACATTCATCAGCACTGACACCTAACCCGAATACGCAAAGCTTCACATTAACTCAGCTCTCTTTTTGTTTTTTCACTCCCCCCTTAAACATTTCCCTGACTCCTTTCTCTTTCTCGTCCTCTTTCTGTCTCTCTCTTTAGTCTTGGCATAACCAGCAGGATCAGATGACGCAGGCGGACTCCTCACTCGCTGCAGCATTGTGTAACACCAGCCAGTGCTGTGTTTATCGTCCTGGACTGTCGGGGGAGGCGTCTTGTCCCGTACTGGAGCGGCACAAACAGCCAAGAGAAAGAATGCTGTGCGCTTCTATGAATATTGAGATAATAATTATAATTTGGGCCAAATCCAAATAGACTAAAAGATGTAAAAATGCAACTGCTGCAGGGTGCGTCTCTCCCTCACCAGCCCCCTCTGTGAATAAGCGTCCAGGCAAAGTGTTTCATGGTCAGAGGAGGTGTGCAGGGATCAGTGTGCAAGATGTACAGTAAGGCTGTTGGGCTTAGAAGCGCTGAGAGTGTAAATCAGATGTTTGAAACCGACGGGGGGGGGGTGAAGAATAACAGGGTGTCACAGAGAAATCTGGTGGTGAGAGAGAAGGCTGATCCACAGATGAGAGTCAAACCTATGAAAACTTCTGCTGTAATTTCACATACTTGATGATGTTGGTAAAAAATAAGTGTAGCTTCGGAAAATCAGGGAAAATGCAAAAGAAGGCTGCACAGAAACTGAACTAGACAACAATATTTTTTTCCCAAAGCTGCACGCTCAAAGACTTCTTATCACGTCTTAAAAAGGTGGAAAGCATCCCATACTATTGTTCAGGCTAAAGCGCAAAGAGCCACCCACTTGCAGAAGCATGTCCATGAGATATGAATATGTTGATGCGTTTACTACAGCACAGAACATTTTATTCTCCACTCTCGAGCCACGCCCCGGAAGAGCTCCAGCCTCAGCCAAGACGCACCACATCGCCGCCCTCCCTCCTTTCACAGCCTGTTCCTTTTGTTTACAGGAAGCAGCTGCAGGATTAGCCCCCTTACACCAGACCTGTCAATTCTCACTCATCTTATCTATGTTTTCTTAGGTTCACCGTGTCCACAGCAACACTGTTCCTCCCGTCACGGACGACGGCATTAAGCCAGACTAAAGCAACAAAACAGTCCATTTTTAAACATTACAGTACATCATGTGGCCTGTAAACAAACTGCCTTGTGACTGTTGATCTTCCAACATTTTGCCAAATCCAGCTCAGATGACCAAAGTTAAAGAGTCGCCGCATGAAAATTCCCACTGACTGCAGAAAGCCTCAGCCCTGCCATGTTAAGAGAAAATCTGTTGCTAATGGCAACAGCACGTAGATACAGTAGATCACGAAGACACTGCTGTCACTGTGGACATGATAAATAGCACCAAGTGTCCTCAAAGCCATTAAGATAAAGTTCCTTTGGATTTTCTGATGCTGTCAGGTAAAAAACATGCAGCTAAAATCGTGTTTATTTTCAGCCTGAATGCCGATACAAGCCACTGCTGGAGGAGAACGTTTCACTTGGATAAACTCAACAATGCCCCATCGCGAGTCACATTTTGAAGTTGCAACTTTTTCACCTGACCGCAGCAGCCTCTTCTACTATTTTTCTCTGCCATTATTATTCTTAATTTCCAGTGTTGGTTTGAGGTGACTTTGTTGTAACGCCTTTAAGTATATTCCCTGTGGTGGTGCAAATGTTTGATCAGGTTATTCCTTTATCACACACAAATGTCTATTGCTGTACATATGTGTTTCTAATTCCTCCTTCTGTCAGGAAGGTCACTGTAAACAAGGTGCTGAAACACTGAGCAGACATTAGGTAAGTTTCTGTGCCTGGTACTGGTGACACACTTTACGCCAGATCATGTAAATACACTTTTAAAAAAGGACTGTGATGCCACTTTGAATTTGTTATGGCCCCCAGTAACAGACAACGAGTGAAACTGAACAGAAACAGCACCCCCCTCTTCATCAACCAAATTGTTGGGAATTGAAAATAATCTTTGTGTGTGCTGATTGTATTTTAAACGTGTATGATGTGACAGTGAGGGAAAAGAGGTCAGACCTTATATATACACACATGTAGGGAAAATAAAGGCTTGGCCCTGGTGTACTAATCCAGCACTAATGTCAGCTAAGCTACTGTAGCCAGGCAGCAGTTCAAGCTGTGGAAGTAGCCTGGATCCTGTATCCTGCACCAACATGACGCCCAGCCTGCTTTAATGCACAGCCAGCGGCCCCACTGCTGATTCAGGATCTCTCTCCGGTGAGACTGTAAGAACACACAACAGCCTTTTGACTACTTGAATCAACTCTGACCAGAAGGGCATCAAGAAGAAAAACTGGTTTGTTTTTGTTTTGTTTTGTTTTTTTAGAAAAAAAGGTCAGAAACATAATTTAATGAGGAGATGCAGATCTGACAGCCACACAGACACGCCTGGAAGAAGTTGCCCTCCAACTGAACCTAATCAATGTCATGTTGTTCATTAGAATATAGAAAGAAACTGTAGAAAGCATTCCTGATGGAAAGCTGTTTGAGATTTATTTCTGTCTTGTCCTGTGTGTTTGCCATTAAAATGCTTAAATGATTAAATTGGTCTTAGCACGGTCTGGTCACACTGAAAACAACAGTCCTTTTGTGCCCTCGCTAATCTTTCTCTGTGTTGTAAGTCCGTTGTGGGAACTTTTCTTCCGTTGCAGACATGCTCTGTGTGATGTTGTGTGCTCTGCTTCACTGTACGTGTCACTAAAATGCAGACAGGACCTCAAACAGAAAGGCACTGGAATAAAAACGCTTGATTGTGTGTCTATTTGAGAGTCTGGATATAGTTTGTTTTGTGGGTTTTTTTGGGGGGGGGGGGGGGGGGTAATTAGTTTTAAACACCATGTGCGAGTAAGGCCAAAGTGACAAGTGTGAATTCCAAGAAGTGGAAACAGACGTATGAACGCCTCTACAATCTACATAAATAACCGCGTCCCTGTCTGCGAGACCGTTCATGACTAGAGTCAATTTGCATTTCATAACTCACAGTAATGCTATAATACATTTTACCAGAGAGTCATAAAAGTATCAAAGTAAAGCTGTAATTTTCCTTCAAGTCTCTGGTGATTTCACAGAATATAAAAACACTATAAAACAGTAAAAGGTTACTTTTTAAGCCAAAATATGCCAAAAATTATTCCAGCTTTTCAAATGTAACGATCAGCTCAAAACATCACCTCTGTGACGAACAATATTTGTTAGTATTTTTAGCAATTAATCAAGGAAATAATCATCAGATTAACTGATAATGGAAATAGCAGGTAGTTGGAGTCCCAATTGTGTCAATTTAAGAAATGAATGTGTGCGTTGACAACACTGAGACAACAATAATGGATTTGTGTTTTCACGTCTACAGTAATTCTGCACGTAATATTAAAAGGGAGATCCTCAAAACACAACAGATACGATTAATAATTTAACTGTAGGACTAGCAATGCAAAACATAAATGTATGTATATTTTAGGTGATGATTGCCCGTTGGGGAACGTCACTGGCCTAAAACACCACAGTGATCCGTTTTCCCCTGTGAAGAACTGGATACGTGCACGTCCTCTGGGCCCCTGAAAATCATTCAAATCAAGAAAATAAATCTCTCTTTGGTCAAACTACTCACCGCTCATGTGCTGCACTAAGGTCTCAGCCTGTTATTTGGGGTTACGAGTGCACGTTCCTTCGTTTTATCATACAGAGACAGGCGGTCAGCGCGCACTGTGCTGTGCAGGCTGACGGACAGCGACGTGAGGAGGAGTCCTTGCACGGCTCCAGATGCCCTTGTCCCATCCAGCACCATTCATGCACTGAGCCTGAGTGTGATGGGGGAGGAAACCTGCTGTTGGCTGCTTTCTCTCCAGCTCTAATTCTAGGATTGACGACATTCGCCCGCTGTAGTCTCACTTTTCACCCCCTGAAGCTGCATTCATCTGCCTATGATATTAAGTTCACTTCCTGGATGCACTTTGCGTCTAAAGATTCTCTCTCTGGTGTGACATTGATCCCTCTAAACGCTTGCGTAAGAGTTCCCTGCATTTGTTAACAGGTTGGTTGAGACACCTGCTTGATTCCTGTCCACACCAGTTGTTTCTGATGTACACACGCCGGTGTGTGATGGCAGGGGTACGTGAAGGTGAAAGCCCACCTGCCGCCTCTTCATCCCTGCAGGATTTCTACAACTGTGCTCAGCATCCTGGGTTATGGTCTGTCCCGCTGGCACTGTTTCACCTCGCGAGTGACCTTGTTAAATAAATACCCTGCGTTATTGACAACATGAAGGGGACAGCATGCAGGGACGGTGTCGTGACGCTGTATACCTGCAAACCGTGATGAGGTTTTTCCGCTCCACGCCGACGCTCCGAGCAGACGCCCTTTTCGATGTCAGACCCATAGCCATTGCTGTGTGAATGCAGCCCGACTCCATCCAGCGGCGGCCCCGGGGCCTCTTCGGGATCCGTGCCCAGGCCAGGACCCCTCCCTCCGCGGGCCCTGTGTCCTACAAACACCCGCTGTGTTCCTGCGGGGAGCCACGGATGCTGCTGCTGCTGCTGGAGGAGGAGGAGGAGGACAGCAAAGTGCCACCAGCGTCAAGTTACAGATGACTCACTGCGCCAGTTCCGGCGAAAACCTTCGAAATAAAATCACCACCACTTATTTACGTTTCCCTGTGCTGACGGAATGATACTTTGCGTCACGTTTGGCACAGCTGATAGACCAGTGGACATGACGCCTTCGCGTGTTTTTGTATAGGCCAGTACTCAGGCTAAACGAAGTTCCCAATTTCAGACTTTCTAAAAATTGGCCACTGCTAATGCAACCGCCGTGCCGGAAAAGCACCGTTATATAAAGTCTAGACATGCTATGTAGAAGGCGTGTGGACTTGTTTTTAGCTTGATATTTTCCTGTTTGCATATTTTAGGCCAACGTGGATACCACATTGATTGGTTAACTTTCATATCTCAAAGCGGACACAAAAATGAACACACATAAAAAAAATAAATAAAAAAGCATACACAGTAGAAACAATCAAAGACATTGTGTCAGCATATATGGCGTCATAACACACAGGCGAGAAGAAAACAATACAGCAAGAAACAGTCCTCCTTTATGGACAACTATAGCCCATAATGGATATTTCCGTGAGCGGTGAAGTTATCATATACTGTACAATAATGTGTTTAATGTATTCATATTTCGAATGTTTTGGTTTTAGAATAAATTAATTATGACCAGTAGTGATTCTCCTGTTGACCAGCAGGAGGCGACGACCCAAGCTCGTATTTTAAATGCTCCGAGACACCAGAGGGCGCTGTGGTGGCAGCAATTTCTTTTGTTTGTTTGTTGTTTTTTTTTTTTTTTATAAACAGAAGGCAAGATGGCGGACTCAGACGAGCCAAAAGCGGGGCCTTGCACATTTCTGTTCAAAAAATCTACAAAGAAATTCTCCGGACGAAAGAGAAAAGCAAGCGACAGCGACAAAGGTAGTAATTAGTCGCTCAGCCGTCTGTCCTCGTGGCTTCCGCGAGGAGAATCCTCTGTGCTGGCAACGGTCCCGAAATGTGAAACACAAACCACCTTAACGTTGCAGTGACTGGCAAGTGTTTGCGTGTCCTTGTATTCCCGTCGTAAATAATGGCGATGCCATTTACCTGATAGGAGCCAAACGCGTTACAAACGACAGAAAGATGAGAGCAACGCTGTAAACTGCGGACAGGCGGTGGAGTTACAACCGCTTCCCACGTTTGCGCTGCGTTCGTTCTCCCTCGGAATTTGAAATTCTACGACATGTTTGTGCAGCCTGCGTTGTTTTTCTCTTTCCAGTTTATTCATATTTGGCTTGCTTGGCAGCTTAACAATACTTTCGACTAGTGGCAGCTAGCACCCCCCTGTGGGCTTGAATGGTAACTGTGAAAGGTTAGTCCGACTTCCAAGACAACATGCAAAAATAAAAACTTTAATTTATTCTTTTTTTCAGATGCGAATAGTGATGAAGACCAGAGCTCTGTGGTCAGAAAAGGAAAGAAAGACACTCGAGTCAACCCCATGATTCAACGGGTAACATAACAGTAGTATTGTTTTAATTTTAGAATCCATTGTGTTTAATGGTGAGGTAAGCCTGACTCTGGTCTCCTCCCTGTTCAGACAAAGAAGGTGGAGAGGGATGCTGTATCTTCCAGTGAAAGTGAAGGTGACAAAGAAGACAAGAAGATCACAGTTGCCTACAAGTCCACACGGTCAGCAGTGAGTTGACCTTTCTTTCAAATTGTATTTTGCAGCAGGAAAAGTGCTAAATCGCCTGGGTCGTGGAAAATAAATGAGAACTGTTTTTGGGCATGGTACACAGCCTCCCAGTTACTCCACTAGAGCTGCTCAGTGGCCGAAGAATGTTCTCCATCTGCATCCATGTTTGGCTGTTTGTTTTTGTGCATTCACGGTCTGGTATGTCTTTGCGAAGGCCACAATCTCTTGGCTTGATGAAAGTATTGTAGGAATCCCTCTCACCTTTTGCTATTGTCTCAATCTTGCCCCAAAAAAGAAACCAGAGGGACCAGAGGACATGGGTGCAACTGCCACATATGAGCTGGACACAGAGCGAGACAAGGATGCTCAGGCCATCTTTGAGAGGAGTCAGAAAATCCAAGAGGTAGGAGATTAGCTGATGTTATTCTTAATGTCAAATTTTTGAAAAAAGCTACAATATACAGTATATTTATGAATATTTGTTTAGTTAATTATGCAGTTTTGGCATACCAGTGTGTTAAATTAAATTCAGTGCATATCTACTACCAAAACGTGCAGCTCATTTGAGTTCTCATATGTTGTATACTATAAGACGATATGCCCTAAATACCTCACCAGCCTTTGCATAACAGTAAAAACTAGTATTTGCTTAAATGTTAAATTACGCAGTTATTCTGACACATAATTTTGAAGTTTCCTACTTACTGGACAAACCCCTTTTCAGGAGCTGGAGGGTAAAGAGGATGATAAAATCTACCGCGGCATCAACAACTACCAAAAATTCATCAAACCAAAAGATACCATCATGGGCAATGCCTCCTCTGGCATGGTCAGGTGAGTACTAAGCTGAGACATCACATGCTTTCATGAGTCATATCTACACCTAGGAATGCTAATATGTAAACAATTACGGTTGATACGTCTAATTTCCTTCTATGATTTTAACAGAAAAGGGCCAATCCGAGCCCCTGAACACCTGCGAGCCACAGTCAGGTGGGACTACCAGCCGGACATCTGCAAGGACTATAAGGAGACTGGTTTCTGTGGTTTTGGAGGTGGGTTTGAGATTTGTACCATTTAAAATATTGGAAGTCATCTTGAATAATAATTGACTAAAACTTTCTAACACCCTGATCATTCACTTTAGTGTTCTTTATATTCTTCTCGCTTGCTGTTAGACAGCTGCAAGTTCCTTCATGACAGATCCGACTACAAACATGGCTGGCAGATTGAGAGGGAACTGGAAGAGGGCAGATATGGAGCCAATGGTGAGTTCAGGATGGGAAATTTCACATTGATCTTTTGTTCCCACATCAGCATTTCCTGAACAATACTGTGCTTTCATCCAGATGATGAGAACTACGAGGTGAGCAGTGACGAGGAGGATTTGCCCTTTAAGTGCTTCATCTGCAGGGATTCCTTCAAGAATCCCATCATCACAAAGTACGCCTCTTCTCCTCTGCTTCCTCACTGTGCGCAGAGCCGTGTTTACAAGTTCCAATGTGTTAACCAGTGAAATATCTCCCAGGTGCAGGCACTATTTTTGTGAGACCTGTGCTCTTCAGCACTACCGCAAGTCCAAGCGTTGCTATGTGTGCAACACTCAAACCAACGGTGTCTTCAACCCCGCTAAAGGTAAGCAGGTTCTGTCAAGACATTTTTAAGAAGGGGGGAATAAACTACTTGTGTTGAATGTAACTGAATTATTCCCTTCAATCATGTTTTCTATCATTTTTCCTTTATTCCAGAGTTGATGGTGAAGATGGAGAAACATAATGCTGCAACAGATCAGCCACCATCAGATGAGGAAGATTAGCAACATCTGAAACTTTTCAACCCTCCACTCATGTTTGTCCGTGTAAATTTTAAATAAAACGACTTTTTTTTTAATGGTTAACTGCCTCGCTGTGTGGTATCATCCAGTTAAAACACTAAAGTGAACAATCTTTATTAAGTCATTTGCAACGCTTTGCCCTCACTTTCAAATGTACAAGCAGACAAAACGAGCACCAATGTAACATTCATGTTTGACGCAAGTAACATCACACACAGAGTAAGTTCAAGAAAATGCATACTTCTATGCTCCAAAGGTTAAACTACACAGATGTTATGCTTAACCTATGTGCAACAAAAGTGATGCGTTAAGCATGAGATGACACAGGCAACGAGCTAAGAAATGCTTATACATGCTGTTCAATTAGTTGACCCTCGGTACAAAGTCGAAGCTTTCCATCTGGTGTAGAGGGGGGCTGACTGAGTGAGCAGTGTGCACCCTTATGGTGGTCTCACTGAGCAGATGGGCCACATCAAGTGGCCATGTTCAAACAAGAGGTAGAGTGCCCCCTCTGAATACTTAGTAGCAGCATCCCACTGATCCACAATGAGAATCTTTAGATTTAGGCTACTTCTACATCCAGACCCTCCTCTGAGCCCCTCAGCACCAGCATAAGGAATAGAGGAGTCCTGTTGTGTATTGGTTCCATGGGGCTTGTAATGTGTAAATGCCACCTGTTAACAGGTGTGTGTGAGAAATAGAGAGGCCATCAGTTCAGTGCAAAAGTCTGCATATCTAGAGAACAAAAGCGTGCAAGAGCCATCAAAAAAAGGCAAGATAAGATGGCTGCTGGGTTTTAACCTCTGTCTTAGAACAGCAACTCCATTTAGTTTGAGATTTGAATTATTTACATGGGGACCGTTACAAAAACAGACCTCGCCCTGTATGCTCTGAGAGTTTCCCGTCATAATTCTACAAGCAGCTCCCCACCCAGTCGTCCACTGTCAGAAGTCCCAGTCGTCTACCTCCACGTGGCTGAGACCAGACTCCAGGCTGGCCAGTCCAGAGGGAGAGTTCTGCAGCTGGGAGCTCTCAAAGCTGGAGATAGGGGACACGGGCCGCAACAGCTCAGGCAGAGCCTCCGAAGGCCGGCGTTTGATCTGAGAGGGAGGAAAATAACATTTGGAGGACGATATTTAAATATCACCTTTTCAGTGTATTCTTCACATCATACCTAACAAACTTTTTTAATTTGCCCCCTATTTCATAAAAGTAGTATTAGTAGTGTCAAAGTAAAGTGATGGGAAACATCCAATCACTTTACTTTCACATGGCATGGTGGAGCATGTTTAGCCAGTCATGGCAGCTTAAACATGTTTTCTTTTTAAGTCACCTGTGTTGTATTGCAGTAGCTGTAATTTATCCATTTATCTGGAATTTGAGACACTCAATATTATGTCCATACAGTACATGTACATGTATTTCAGAACTCAACACCACAGACAACACACTTCAACTAGAAATACAGCAAGTTACAGGAACAGACATCCACAGGAAATAACATTTGCTTTAGCTACTAAGCTAAAAACATCATGTCTGTAGCATAAGGGTCAAGGTAACAAATAATACAATAGGATGGTTTCTAAAAGTGATACTGTCAGAATTTGCCTGGTATCTTACACACCTGTTTGAAGAAAGGATGGCCTACGAGAGAGGTGGCAGACGGTCTGAAAGAAAACAAAAGGAAAACAATTCATGTCTTGAACATTAAAGTTTCTACAACACGTCCTATACAATATTTAAGAATGCAGAAAGAGAAAGGCCAACCTCTTCTCTGGGTCTCGCTGTAGACACAGCTCGACAAAGGCGTGAAAGTGTGGGGAGAACGTCCGGTTGTAGGGGTGTCCTCCTGATGAGGAGGAGGCCTCTCCGTTAGAGTGACGGACACCTCCGGCTCCTGGACCCTCGCCGATCCCAGAGTCGGCACCAGAGCGTGACGGTTTCAGCGACAGCTCCTCTGGTGGGATAGTGGTGGTGTCCAGCAAACACGGCACTGTTCCATTTAGCTTCTCCAGCAGCATCTGTGGAAGTGAAGGGGACATGTAGCGTGTTAGTTTAGCTCTGATATCAGGAAAACAGCTTACAGACCTTTACCTTTGGATTTATGAGAAACCTTTACCACAGTGCTCCTTAGTGTTTGTGCATAAAAATAAGGTTTTTCTGAAATTTTAATTGATAGTGGAATTGATGATTGACAAAGCATTCTTTTTACAATCAAGCAATTACAGATAACGTACAGTAGTTTAACCCACATTTGTATCTGTCACTAAATTACTGGCTACAAACAGATGCAGAAGAACAGGTAGGGAGTTGATAGGCTCACCTGGGTAGCTGGCATGTCTTTGAAGGGCACATGTCCATTGGCCAGTTCACAGGCTGTGATGCCGAGGCTGTAGATGTCTGATCGAGAGTCGTAGCCCTCTAGGTTCTGAGAAAATGTAATTTACTGTCAATTTCATCACAATTTCAATTTTGATTCCTTTTAACTTTTCTACTAAATGCAGCACAGATAACTGTTGTCCATAACTTGTGGACCAATGGCAGAGACTGTAATTTATAATGCTGGATTGTGGAGGAATGCAGTACTGTACCTGCTGCAGCACCTCAGGGCTGAGCCAGGGCAGCACCTTGACGCTGTACTGGGGGAAGTCGTGGACAACTCTGGCCCTCTGGCCGTGACGGATCAGACTGAAGATGCTCCGTAGACCTGACATGCAGACCTGTCCATCTGCTGAGATCAACACATGGCTGGCCTTCACACTCCTACACATAAACAAAGAGAGTTAAGACACTGAATATCTCACTTATCTGTATTTATATTTATATTGTAAGTGTGGTTAGATTGGCGTTATTTATTTACTGTTCATCAATGTCAATTCATTAAACCCCAATGTAAGTATAGGCCCAGAAACCAGCACACACATGCAAACAGCATATTGTGTAAGACAAAGATACTGGCTTCTTCATCTTCTCCAAGTATGACATAATGACTTCTTCCTCAACCACTGTTAGTCCTGGTCAATGACCAAGTAATGCTACAATGGCTGAAAACTGTATGCAGCTTTTTAAAATTTTTATTTCACATGACTGTTTGAAAATCTTTGTTATTATGTTTGTTTTAGCTCAAAGGTATGCAACAGCTTCATAGTGTCAATCTACCGCCTCCACCCTGCTCTAAACCTAACAAAATGTCATTACTATGGCTTTCAGTAGAGTGTTTCAGTGTCCCATGATGGCAAACACACTGTGTGCCATGGTGTTTCCATCCTGTATCTTACCGGTGCACATATCCCATGTGGTGGATGTAGTCAAGAGCCTTGAGCATGCCCAGCAAAATGTAAGCGATGGTCAGCTCATTCATACCGTCGGTGAAATGGCTGCAGATCAGATCTCTGGCTGACCCTGAAAGACCATCAAACACAGACAACATTTAGTACAGCTTACATTCAAATATTGTTAACATACCTTTATTACGTATAATAAAATACAGTGACAGGTTAAGTGTATTTCTTACCATAAGCCATGAAGGGGGTAATTACCCACAGCTCATTTTCAGCTATGAAGATGCTCTTGTAGGGTAGAATACTGGGGTGGTGAAACAACTTTGACACATGTAGTTCACCCTTGGAGGGAGAGAAAAGAAAATGACCACTTTTTATGTCAAGAAGACAGGCACAGAAGAAAAAATTGGGAGGGCGAGCAGTTAAGACAGGGAAGATAATCAGAACACAAACACAAGGGTTACACAAGTGTTCCAATATTATTTCAAAATATTACAATGAAGCAGTGAGATTACAGAAGGGGAATTTTAAGCACTGACAGGAGAGAGGCAAAGACAACGGGGTAGCTGAATTATGGCATGAACAGGGTGATGGGATCGAGTGCTGATGCAGACCTGCAGGTAGGTAACCATGTCATTAGTGCATGACTCCAAGTCAATCCGTCGGATGGCTACGTGCTCCCCGGTGGGTCTGTATCGAGCGAGGTTCACCGCCATCAAGGCGTCCAAGCCCCGGCCTAAAACACAGACACAGACTTTGTTAAAAAAACGAAATCAAACATTTGTGTCATTGTTGCACAAGTATCCTCCAGTCTTTGGTTTTTGAGTATTTATGTTGGAAAGATGTTGGAAAATACCAAACAAATATATAGTTTAGCAATAGTACTGTTCAGCTACTGTCCAAAAACGACACTGTAACGTGAAAGAATAACATTTATACAGCTTCTAATAGCTTACTGCTAATAAAAAACTGAATGAAACTTGAAAATCAACACAAACAGCTGTGTCTTTGCCTTTACATACCGATAACAGTGAGGAGCTCATAGGAGCTGCTGTCAGGGAGGAAGCTGCCCATGGTGTCCCGACGTGGGACAGAGGTCAGACTCTCCTGACTGTCTTCATGGGCCTGGAGGTAGAGGGGAGGAAGCGAATGAAGATGGGCTGCGTGACACTAACTGATTTCACTTGCTGCAGTGCAGGTCATGTGTATGAGAACTGTCAAAAGATCACCAAAGGACAAGCTGAGGTGTGTTATCAAGGTGTGTGTGCATGACCCCTGGCACTAGCCAAAGAAGAAGAACAGGGATTAGAAGACATTAATAACGCATAATAGCACTCAAACCACCAACATAGTAAATTCAAGCATCTACTGTAGGTCTAGTGATGAAAACATATTCCAATATCACAGATCCCCTCAATATAAAACTGCACGTGTTGTTTTTATGGCCCAAGACACTTACAATACCATATCAGTATTTGTGAAACCATAATATGTGGTTACTCTTATATTAACTACTGCTTCTAAAAACAGATTATTCCAGATTATTAAATAAATATAGAACACGAGGCCTGCACATAGCCTATGCCTTCCCTGTGTTTAGTTAGACTTAGCAGAAGTTAAAGCCAAAATTCTTGGCAGTGAGGACTCCTGAATTCCATCAATTTATTGCGATTCAAATGATGGAAATGGACAGTAGCAAGCTGTGGAGGCAAATGAAGGCGGGCTGCATGAATATTTGGAATGTTTCCATGGTGACCAGAATGTCGCACATTCAAAATCAGAATAGTGCACTTCCTTGAACATCACTGTATCCTACAGGCAGGGGATGACTTCAAGATCAGAGACACACAACCAAGAGGTAAAACCAAGCGTTGTTCAACGTGTGGGCAGGTCTCTGGATGTGTTGCCAAACGATGCCTTTTACCACATAAACTTTACAGACTGTACATTAAAACTGTCCTGACGCTATGAAGTCAAACATGCTATGGGCAGCCATCAGTGAAGGGGACATCTGTAAGTGTTGATCTAATCACATTGGAAAAACTGCCATCGTGATCAGATTCATAAGGGGTTGCCATGCATTGTTAAAGCTGAACACATGGAACTCCATCCGACAACAGTGAGTCTGCAGGGACACACGGGCTGACATCAAAGTGTGACACTATCAGTTCACCATCAACTCAACAACAGACAGGCAGTGTCAAACACTCACAAAATGCTTAGAAAAAATGTAACTTTTTGTGAGGTTAACACCAGTATCCAAAACAAAGCAGTTACCTGGAGCACGTTAACAGCACACTGAGGACTCACACGGCACTATTTAGATCGGCTGTATGAAAGGATTATTTATTCTCTTATAGAGGAAAAAAGCTTGACTGTACGCTCTACCATTTCCCCATCTTCCCCAACAGAAGCCCCGATGAGTGAGGTGAGAGGTCCTTCTGAGCCGAGAGCATGTACAGCCTGTCACGAAACAGACACTCATGCGTACGGAAATGTGCAAAGCCTTGGGGGTTTGTGGATTCCTCTACATATAAATCTGTGTGCGCACATACACATGCATGCCCGCACATACACAAGAGGCAAATGGGGGATGATGATGCAGTGACAGGAGTACCACACTTACTTTCCTGTGAGAGAGTCCCTGAGCTTGCTCTGGGGTAGAAAAACCACATCAATGACATAAAGACATGTACACACAAAACAAGGAGAAGGAGAAGGGTCTGTGTTTAGAGCAGCTCTTGAACTGGGAAGTGCAGCATCTGGTAGTTGGGAGTTTGCTGAAGGCTGCAGAATTTGATGACCGTTGCTGGTGTCCCTGTTATTAACAGGATTTCTCTGAACCAGCAGCTTTGTCTTTCAGGTGACCACCCACTAAGGGATGCATCATTATTAAAACAGACAAATTTCATGATAACTTGTTCATGGTTATACTGAAACTGACAAAAATAATTCTCACCTTCATAAAAATACTTAAATAGTTTCTTAACAAAGCAAATGGAAAAATGAAAAACAATCTAGCTAAACCCTGCAGGTTCTTCCCAGATATTACGTAAGGCAATGAGAACACAGCACAGCCAAAAGAGAAATGATACACATGCAACATTGAGCAATGTCTGCCGGAAAGAAAATGAAAAAGAGGCAAAGCAAAGGGAAAAAAAAGCATATTTCCACCCTGCCATAATCATAATCATTCCATAATACACTTAAAATCTTCAATAATGTGCCAAAAATTATACTGATTATTAATAAGGAGAAACATGGCACGTTAAAAAAATAACAATCCACTGACTACACAGCCACCTATACGCTGTCTTAAAGCTTCAGAACGCATGGAAAAATCTCATTTACCACTCACAAACTATAAAATAGCCCTTTCACTCTACTTTCACGTACAGTATATTAAGTCTATATTTCTTATCAAAATCCTATGTGATCTAGGGTCTTTGTTTGACTGCTGGAAATATTACAGTAAAAATAAACCAGTGGAGTACAATCATGCACAGTGGATAATTACCACCAATTAGTAAGCCAATAAGACAGTAATTCAAATGTTCCAGCCCATTTAAAAAATAACATGGATAGAAAAAGCAGTGAACCATTTAGGCCTTGATGCCGTTTTTGTTTAATGAGTACTAATTTTCTCAGGACTCATATTTGCTTGGGTGTTTTTAATTCAGGGACAACTGGGAAGAGCCAGGTAGTAAAAAAAGTTAACAGCAACTTCTCTCACCTAATTCAAAATCTGTGAGAATGAAAAAGACACATAGCCTCTGATCCCTTTAGAGAAGCAGCTCTGTAGCCAACAGAGGACAACTATTTGAAACAGGAAGTATGCCAGTGTGAATAGTTATGATATTCACAGTTTCAGGTCGAATGTCAGCGGTCGTCTGTTGTTTTTTGTCCTATAACTGTGTGAACACAAGTATAGCTATTGTGGTCTTTAGATTCACCCCACAATGAAACACCTTGTGGATCATGGGAGTGTCTTTGTGACGATTTCATACAGAGTGTAGACTAGATCTGTAGATTTGATCTGAGCTGTCTGGAGCCCTGGTACACAAGATCCCAAACATAAGGAGGCAAAACTAAGCCCCAACACATAGATGAACTAGTCAACATCACGTTTATTCACTCTTACTTTCTATTGTGACAAATATATTACACACATACTGTAGGAACAACAAAAAGCTACCTGTCTTGAAATGAGTGACAGTCTTCTTCGCCTCTAATAACCCACTGGTTTCAGCACATAATGAGGAAGCTGATGTGTGAACTAGTTAGTAGTGCAGAGGGGAGATATATTCAGCGTGAGTGGGCAAGTGTGATATTCTGATGCCCTGCTGCTGCACAGAGTTCAGCATATCAAACTCTCTGGGGTCTGATTAGCTGAAACTGTGGCTCATGCAGCCAGGTGATAACACTATAGATGCTTCTTTAATCACCAATTAAATTAGCTGAATTACATGTGTGAATTCTAATGAATTTAGCTCAATAGGAAAAACCAGGAATGCCATCATAACAAATCATAATTAAACCCCTGACAAAGCCTCACTTTTACCATATCTGCACGAGAAGGTGCAAACAAAAAGTCTCTTTTCACTTGGGAAAATTGTTTTTTTGGCTTTAAGCTGCAATCATGAATATTTATATATAAGTTGCAAACCTAAGGGAATTAAATTGCATTCCTTATTCTTATCCTGTTGTACTTACATTATATACTGTTATTCTATAACTGTTGGTTTGGATTATTTTCAACTTGTAATGCTATTATTCTGCAATTCATGACGTAAGAGATACACCAGCCAATGCAAAAACATGTATATCCTATTTGTAATTACCACTGATGTAAAAGGTTTTCCCAGTTATCAGCTCATATTTATAGTAATTTCATTATAGCATGAGAGCAACAGTAAAAACTAACACATGCTGGCTCAAACCTAACTGCTATCTCAAAGCTCGGCACCACACTGAGTTATATACTTTATGGTATCTATAATATCTGAAGTGTCAAAAGTTCTGATTAAATTCAGACTTTGTTGCTCAATAAAGCAAATGTGGTTGAACACGTGGGTTACCACAAGAGGGATAAAGTCAAAATTTGGTATAATGGCAAATGAAAAGTACGCACCCTTTTTACACGCAAGAAAAATACATTCACAAGAAGCGTAAAATAAAATGGCACAGACTTGAGACAGGTAACAGATCGTTGATTGACTGGATGGAAAACTTCCATAAATGTTATTCAAGGATGACATCTGAGAAGCAGAGCAAAGCTTTAACTAGAACATCATACTGATTTCTCTTTGTGCTGATGATGGGCCTAATGTGTAAGCAATGGTTTCAGGAATGCTGAGCCCTCTTGTTTTATCTGGGTTTGCCTTGGACCTCACCTCCAAATAACTCCAAATCCCGCAGGCTCTCCACACTCAATTTCTCAGATACCCAACGCTGACAGACACAGAGGGTTAATGACAAACATGGAGAAAAGAGAGAAAATGCAAGCAAAAATAAGGAAATGTTCCACAGAAACATAAACATATTCAAAGTTGTCGAATAAAGATGGTTCCTTCTGACTTCCTACTTTGCAGCCATAAAGGTTTTCTGTCTCTTGTGTGGAAGAGAAAGTCACAAACAGCTCAGTTTTACATTCTTAGAACTCAGAACTTAATAAATATAACTGTATGTTGTTGTCTTATCATCTCTGGCTGCTTGCAATGAAAGCTGTCAGAGATGTATTTTATAGGCCGATTCTCTTTATAGAGATTAAGCCTGCTCCTGGACCAAAGATAAACTTCAATGGAAATATCAATTTAAAACATATGAGTACTGTAGATTTAATCCTAGGTCTAGGATTACATTTAATCCATGTTCAGGAAAACTGGCCTTGAAATCCTATGTCTAAAACAGGAGGTATTCGGCAAACACTTACAAGAAAAGACATGGATCCTCTTGAGTGTGTCACATATGAAATGCTGAAAACACATCCAGGGGAATACCTGTGAAGACAAGAGAGGGGGGAGAGGTCTTTGTTTGGTCTCCTCACACTGTGGACAAAACCAGCTTGCTGTTGGTCCATCGTGCTCATTATTTGATTTGACTTCAGTAGGAGAACATTTTTCTGAAACTTGTCTGAAAGGCGGACACTGTTTGACCCACAATCGTTGAGCAGATAAATGCTGTAGCAGTCTAGCTTTAAGCTGAACAGAGAGACAACTCTACCATGCTCTGATTCCATACTGCAACTGCATTATAGGTTGGATAAATAACAACAGAATCTGTGTGTTTGGTCCAAATTATAACATATATAACATATATAACATATATTTATATAAAACACTGTCCACACATAGATGCCTACATATTTATAGGAAGAAACTTAAGAGCTATTATCGTTACTACACTTTAGAATTCTTTTATCACACATGCAATATTCTGAAAAATAGTGCACTAGAACATAAATAACATTTCATAGTTTAAAGGAAATTATGTTTTGTTTTGGCACATAACTAAACGTATTAACTCGTCTTGCCCGAAACAACATGCTATGCATATGAGTGATTACTTGCTAAGGTGAGTATTAAACCTCGGTCTAGCAGCCAGGTGATCTCTCAGCAGTTAGCTCTGGCTCGAGTGACGCTCTCTTTACTCGCACGGATTCTGACGTTGAGCCCAGTCAACATTTACGCCTGCAAACGGTGTTTACAACGTAAACACAGATATGCTGACGTCCAGCGACAGGAAATTAAGTCATTTGAACAGACCAATAAAAGACAAATCGCTAACTTATAGCAGATTCGTCGCAAGCAGAGCTCCTGTCCTTGCTAACGGCTGCGATGGAGGGCGCAGGCTAGCAATTGTAAATTGCCGTTAGCTAAAGCAAGTGCGTTCTCATTTTAGCAATGAGAAATTGCATTATTTTAACGTCTTAATAACTTACCTGTGTAATGTTTCGAAGAGCAATGCCTTGGTGGAGTAATGTGGTATTTTAGGGTGACATATTTAGCTAGCCATCCTCTCCGGCGAGATGTCTTGGCAGCTCTCCACTCCGCCTTCTTGGTTGAGCGCCGAGTCGCGCACGAGCAGACGCCCACCGACGAACGTCGCGCACACAGATGACGTGGGCGCCTCTTGGTCCGACTGCTGAAAACACTGGAGCCTTTTCTGCCATCGCAAACAGGTAAATACGCCCCGTTCGCCGCTGTTACGGGATACTCGACACATTCAGCCATCGAAACAAATGTCACCGTGCACTACACGGGGCTGTGAAAGGCGCCCTAACGACAGCCACCTCCACGGTACAGTCAAGTGTGACGAAAACCACAGCCTCGGCCTGGTGTCGCGGCCTTCAGCTAACGCTAGCGATACGTGTAGATGGGTGGTGGTCGATGTTACGTTATGTTGATATCAGCTTCTTGCAATGCAGAGTTAGCCGCCCAGGGCCAGCAGCCGAATCCCAGCGGCTGTGTTCCCCTGTCTGCCGTCGTATTCAGCAAAATGGCTAACTGTTAACTGTTAACGCGACTACGTCAGTTTCTCAGCCTGGTAACGTTCCCCCGCAGAACCCAGCTTACATCGTGCCTGATAGATGTACTGTTGCTTTTTTTTTGGGATGCGTTGTCTTACGAACTGCGATTATTTATTGCAATATGCTGCACGGCTACGTGCTACCTGTGCCCAGCTAACTAACGTCACTGCGGTGGATGAAGTAAAAGCGAAAATATGCGACAGGTTGTTATGTTTCTGTATGAAAAAGCAACCAAGTAGCAAAGTGATACTACTTGGTCTAACGCACCTGCTGTAGGTGTGCTCGTTGGCCAAGTGGCAACGCCGAGGAGAGGTTTGCATGATTCAGACAAGTGCTGAGTCACTTTTAAATGGGAGTACCATTGTATTCATCTTCACCGTACAGTTTTAAACAAGACGCTGTGAAATAACAGGGATTCTAAGACTTTAAAGGCTTGTCTCCCCACTTGTTTTCACAGCACAGCCATGAACTGGAACAAGGGTGGTCCGGGTGTGAAGCGGGGCTTTGGGTTTGGAGGATTTTCCCTTGCAGGGAAAAAGGAGGAGCCCGAACTTCCTCAGAAATCTCACACATCATTTGGAGCCACGGGATCGGGTGGGGGATATGGGAAGAACCAGCAGCTCCCATCATTTTATAAAATAGGGACCAAAAGAGCAAATTTTGATGAGGAAAATGCGTGAGTATTACATCCCCCCCATACACACGTGTTTGGTTCAACCCCCCAGACAACTATCAGAATATTCTGATTTGTGGAAGCGGGTACTTATAAAGTGCACCGTTTGTCATTTTCAACAAGGTATTTTGAAGATGATGAAGAGGAGTCCAGCAGCAATGTGGACCTGCCGTACATTCCAGCTGAGAACTCGCCCACACGGCAGCAGATGCAGTCTGGTGGTGGCTCAGACAGTGAAGATGACCCACTGGATGCCTTCATGGCAGAGGTTGAGGTGTGACGAGACCTACATTTGGACAGAAACAAACTAGAATGTGCTTCCAAATGCTAAATATGCTCTCTTCTCTAACAAATGTTTTTCTTCCCCCCCCACCCCCAGAGCCAAGCAGCTAAAGACATGAGGAAACTAGAGGAAAAGGAAAAGGAGAAAAAGTCAGCCAAGTAAGACTTATATGTTCTCACATTTTTTCACTCATTAGATTTAGATTTTAAGTTCTTATGTAGGTGCTTAAATTGAAATTTACCCAGAATGACAAAAGGATTGCCCACAACTGATTTAATGTTTTGTGAGTAAAAGTCCACAAATTTGGGATAGTCACACTGTTAATTTGTATCTCCTACAATTCACTGCTTTTACAAACATACTTCCAATAGCACTTTAGCTTCGTGCAGAAATTATATCTTAAGTTTCTCCAATTACTGGAACAAAGCAATGCACGGCCAGCAATGTTTTTGCTGGCTTAATATACATCATCAGGTAAGCAGAGTGACCTGAGTCATGATGGGATGTGGGCTGTCTTGGGTATATGAACGAGCCGCAGGGAAGTTTTTTTTTTCTCCGCTTGTCATTTCAGGGGTATTCGTGATGACATTGAAGAAGAAGATGAACAAGTGAGTGAGCCCTCCAAAGTTCTTCATCCACTACATCGTTGAACAGAGAGGTCTTCAGACCAAACATTCCCTAAATCTACCCTCTCTAATGTCATAAAGCCCCCTGCCTTCCCCTCTATCTGACAATGCAGGTTGCATTTAGGATCATTATGGTGGAGTGGTTTTTGTTGTTTAGAAAGTGTGAAATAAGCATGTTTAATTGATTGAGTCATGTCAGCAAGTGACAGAATAGTTATCAGAGAGTGTGAACAGTAATTTATCCTTTTGTTATGAAGCTGAATGTTTCTTAAAGTACTTGTCTGTTACTGGTGCCTGGATGTTGTGTAAGCAGCAAGCCGGCTCAGTTTTTCACATGAATTGCTGTGCTCTCTGCAGGAAGCCTACTTCCGCTACATGGCAGAGAATCCCACAGCTGGGCTGACCCAAGAGGAAGAGGAGGAAAACATTGACTATGACAGTGACGGGAACCCAATCGCCCCTGCCACCAAGAAAATCATCTTGCCGCTTCCTCCCATTGACCACTCTGAGGTACAGTCGACAATACTGACTGAGTATAGACACTTTGAGTGTCGTCTCAACTATGGAGCAACAGTTTTGTCTTTATCGTGCATAATATGTAGGGTTTGTACAAAGTCCTTAAAGTTTGAAAAATGCTTAATTTAAACCATTATGTTTTCAAGGTTAGGAGTATCCTTGAATTTGAATAGTATCCTTGAAAAATGCTCGATTATCAATATAATCTGGTGTTGCGTCTACACTCGTAAACCAAAAATCTCTTAATATTTCAAAAGAATTCATTTCAGTTTTATTTATATAGCATCATATCATAACAGTTATCTCATCGCACTTGTTAATATAGAGCAGGTCTAAACCACCTCTATATGTATAGACCCAACAATTCCACCACCGTGAGCAAGCGCTTGGCGACAGTGGCAAGGAAAAACGGCCTTGAAGCAATCGTCATAGTTTCTCTAATGGCATTTATAGTAACAATTTAGATGTGATGATATAGGCTTCCAGAGTCTTTAGATACCTTGAAAGTGCTCGAATTTTACTCTTAAAAAGCTGTACGAATCCTGATTATGAGTGATTTTGTTTATTTTTGGCGTTTTGTCGATAGATTGATTACCCACCCTTTGAGAAAAACTTCTACAATGAGCATGAGGAGCTCAGCAACCTGACTGGGACGCAAGTGTTGGAGTTAAGGCACAAATTGAACTTGAGGGTAAGTCCGGGATTCATACATATTTGTATTTAAATGTCATATAGCTGAAATGATACACGTGTTGTGTCGTAGTGGTCAGTTTTCTATTGGCCCTAATCCAATTTTTAGAACTATTTCTTGGAAGTGGAGGCTGTGGAAAAAACATGCTTTGGAGACATGGGCTTTCATTGTGTATAAACTGTTATCATCATAACTGTTCTGAATGTCTTTTGATTTCTGCTACTTTATCTTGTCTTTCTCAGGTATCTGGTGCTGCCCCTCCAAAACCTTGTACTAGCTTTGCCCACTTCGGCTTTGATGAGCAGCTAATGCACCAAATCCGCAAGTCTGAGTACACTCAGCCCACACCAATTCAGTGCCAGGTATAGTGCAGGTTTATCTTAAGGTTGCAACATAATAGATTAATAACCATTTTGATTTCATTAATAATCCTTGTTGTATTTGTTCTCAAACTGGGATTTAGGGTGTGCCCATAGCTCTTTCTGGACGTGACATGATTGGTATTGCAAAAACGGGCAGTGGCAAAACTGCAGCTTTCATCTGGCCCATGCTGGTTCACATCATGGACCAAAAGGAACTGGAGGCAGGAGAAGGGCCCATCGCAATCATCGTGTGTCCCACTAGAGAGCTTTGCCAGCAGGTAAGAAATGGGAATGGACTTAGTCAGACTTTGTGAATGTGTAGAGGATATTTACTGTAGAGGTAACTAAAAATACATTGTTAAGCGAGTTGGTTCACTAATGTGTGTCATTCTAAATGTTTGCCAGATTCATGCAGAATGTAAGCGTTTTGGGAAAGCCTACTCATTGCGTTCCGTGGCGGTTTATGGCGGAGGCAGCATGTGGGAGCAGGCCAAAGCTCTGCAGGAGGGAGCAGAGATTGTGGTGTGCACTCCGGTAAGAGAAGAGACGACCTACTTTTGTCTTTTACCTGCCTTCTAAAAAGAAACTCCACTGCTGCAACAAATGCGAGATTTACTGTTTGTGTGTTTGCACAGGGTCGTCTGATTGACCACGTTAAAAAGAAGGCCACGTCCCTGCAGAGAGTGTCATACTTGGTGTTTGATGAGGCAGATCGCATGTTCGATATGGGCTTTGGTGTGTTGGCATTATCAGTGCGGTGACAAAGATGTTGTTAATCTGTTTTGTGCACTGCAGTTTATTTCTGTTTGCCCTTTCAGAATATCAGGTTAGATCGGTTGCTAGCCATGTCCGCCCTGATAGGCAGAGTGAGTGAATTTCCTTTTATTAAGACAATGTTTGTCAGAAGTCAGAAGTAGCAAGGCAAAAATTAAAATTCTTAACATGAATTCCTTCACAGCTCTCCTGTTTAGCGCTACTTTCCGAAAGAAGATAGAGAGGCTGGCCAGAGACATCTTGGTAGATCCTATCCGTGTGGTGCAGGGAGACATTGGAGAGGTGCGCACCATCACACATTATCTGCTAACCCATAAAACCTTCTTTTTGTTTTTTTAAAGCTGTGGGTACACAGAGACACATTTGCAAATGTATTTCTTTTTCAGTATCTCCAAAACACAATTGTAAGGCAAAATATGCATAGTTTTAATGCTCCTAATCGAGCTTTTCATTTAAATGTGGCAGCCAGTAAAGTAAGTGCACATAGTTATTCTATCTTGGTAAACTGTTTTTGAAGTATTTCAAAATGTTTTTATGTTCTGTATTTACACGTTCATTAAAATAAAATATAACACATACAGATTAACATACAGATCCCATGTTTTAATTACCTTCCTCTCTGACCAGGCCAATGAGGATGTGACCCAGATGGTGGAGCTTCTGCCCACCGGGACAGATAAATGGGGCTGGCTTACCCGGCGGCTGGTCGAGTTCACCTCCTCCGGCTCTGTCCTCATCTTCGTCACCAAGAAGGCAAACTGTGAGGAACTGGCTACTAACCTGACCCAGGAGGGCTACAGCCTGGGCCTCCTGCACGGAGACATGGACCAGAGTGAGAGGAACAAGGTCATCAGCGACTTCAAGAAGAAGAATTTGCCTGTTCTTGTGGCCACCGATGTAGCTGGTGGGTACAAGAGGTTGATGGAGATGGGAGAAATTTTCTACTTCCCTTTTTTTCCCTCGTCGCTTTCTGTTTGAGAATTTACATGAGCAATTTTGTGTCCCCTTTCCAACATTTGCTCTGTGAAATGATTATTTTGAGAGCTGAGTACCACAACTACAGTATCAACTTAAAAAGGTAACTCCTTTTAACATTTTCCTGCTTCCTGTTTTAATTCCTCCCCAGCTCGTGGTCTGGACATCCCATCCATTCGCACAGTGGTGAACTACGATGTGGCACGAGACATCGACACGCACACGCACAGGATTGGTCGAACTGGTCGTGCCGGAGAGAAGGGTGTGGCTTACACTCTCCTCACCAACAAAGACACCACATTCGCCGGTGACCTCGTGAGAAACCTGGAGGGAGCTAATCAAGCCGTTTCCAAAGAACTGATGGATTTAGCCATGCAGGTAAAATAAAGAAGTCAAAGATGTATTGGTTTGTCAGAATGAATAATTTACACATTACTCCTGTTGATTCCCCCCCCCCCCCCCCAGAATCCCTGGTTCAGGAAATCCCGATTCAAGAGTGGTAAAGGAAAGAGGCTGAATATTGGCGGTGGTGGTCTTGGTTACAGAGAGAGACCAGGCCTGGGGGCTGAAAGCTCGGTGAGTTAATAATGAATACAGTTTAAATCTATTTTTTTGTAATGTGGCTATAATCATAGTAATTACAATCCACTTTAAAATGAATAAATATTAGCAACGATTCCAGACTACACCTGTGAACTTTCACCTTCTGACAGCGTCAGTAGCTCTGTGATGAATAAAGTATTTATTTTCTTTTGGTGAAAATTCGGGAGACGTGAGCAACTCTCTGTTGTCTTTGCAGGAACGCAGCAGCAGCAGCAGCTTGTTGTCTTCCACTAGTAGCTTCGAAGGCTACAGCAAACCGTCCACTGGGGCAATGGGAGATCGCATGTCTGCAATGAAGCAAGCCTTCCAGGTAGAACTTTCTCCCTTCTGTTCTGTCTTAATTATATCTTTAACTTTAAATCAGTTACTTACAGAGGATTTTTATGTTCTTTCATTCTGCCTAGTATTGATCTTATACTGACTTTTATAAGGCAAAAATCTGGACAAGAAATTGTTTAGTCAATTGTATATTTATTAGCAACCCTGCAAATCACCACCCTGCAAATGTATTTTGGTCATGTGTCGTGAAGCAATGTCATACATATATTTGTTTCAGAGTGGATTTCTTGTTTTGTCTCTCAGGCAACTCATCTCGTCTTCTCAATGTCTGTATTTCTTCTAGGCTCAGTATAAAAGTCACTTTGTGGCTGCGTCCAGCGGCCCTCCAAAGCTCAGCACCAAGTCTAGCAGCTCATCAGGCTGGACCAGTGCTGGCAGCCTGAGCTCTGTGCCGACGGAGGCCGCCAACGGTTCAGAGCGGCCCCAGGGCGCCACCTTGTCCTTGTCTGGCTTCACCAGTGCTGGCTCCCTGAGCTCAGTGCCCGCCAGTCAGACCAGTATACAGCACAGCTACCCCCCTCCTGCTCCTCCTGCCCCTCCCCCACAGAGAGACAGCTCGCGGGACAGACATGGGGAGGACCGGGGGCGCCATGGAGACAGAGATCGTGACCGCCCCAGTGACAGGAGCGATCGACACAGTGGAGAGGATCGCCACGGAGACCGGGATCGCCATGGAGGCAGAGACCGTGAGCGTTACGGGGACCGGGACCGTTACAGCAGCTGCAGCAGCCGCCACAGCGATGGTCGTAATGGAGATGGAAGCAGGAGGGAGAGAGATGATCGGAGGAGTGAAAGGGACGGGGGAGACAGGGGGAGTGGGGAGGGGAGAGATAGAGGAGATGATAGCTTTGCTGTCCCTGAACCACCAAAACGTAGAAAGAGCAGGTGGGACAACTAAAGAAAAAAATAAACACATCAATAGAATAATATGTGCAACCAACTGCTCCATAATGAGCTTGTCTCTTGTGTAGGCAGACAGCAGGCATATCAGAGGCTGACACAAGCACAGGGGAGATATTGTGGACTTTGAATAAAAGTGTATGGATGCTCCTGTCAGGTTGGTTAGGACCTCATGATTTGGTCGGAGCTCAACAGAGTGTGTTTCAGACAGCTCAACACAAGCCGCTCAGATACAGCCACTGTACATATACCATCAAGACTTGTTATTGTAAGTTAATAGGATCAAGCAATAGAGCTGTAATGAATCCTACTGTCAGTAAACGGTTTAAAGTTAGGATGTGTTGATTGTCGTCTTGTTTGCTTTCACGGAGGTCCAAACATGCTTTTGTGCTTAGAAACCTGACTCTATTTTGGATTTTTGCCAAGTGTGTTTGTGTTTGCATTTTGTTACTCTACAAAGCTATCTCTAACAACTGTTTTCATTTTTGTGTCATGTATTCAAGTTTTAGCGACGTGCATTTCCCTGGCATTTAGTCTTGTCTATGCTTTTGAAAATGTTTTTCAAGAAGATGCATCTGTTTGTACGAGGGGAATTTCAAGTGTTCATTCACACTTGGAAAATGTGAAGTTTTGATTAAAAGACTAATTTGGCATCTACTTTCGTATCTGCTTTGTATCACAGTCAAACTATGCCACATCCCACTGAAAACATCTGCACAGCTGTTGTCCTCAGTTTTTTCTCTGATCACGAAAAATACATCTGTAAACTATTTTTTTAAAAATTGGCCATTTTATGCAGTTGCATCAAGTTGATAGTGTTTCATTTTGTCCTATTACATGTAATTCCTGAGGCAGAGCAACAGGCATGTTGACTTTACAAAACAAACCTGAGATGTGAAGCACAGACTGCCATGAAAAACTCTTGATTAAATTTGCAGAATAAAATAATGTATTTTAAAATTGTCATAGAATATACGATGTATGTATTCAGGCTTTAGTGCAGAAATGGGGGGGAAATTTTTTTTTACAGAAGTATTAGTATGCGCTCAAGCCTGCCTTTATGTCCAAAAACAACAAACTATATTAGATCCTGAATCTTTTTATCATCTTAGCAAAATGTCGCATTTGCAAAAGTAAATTGTAAAACAAAACCTATCATTTTACAGAAGTACATACAAACTACTCTGCACTCTACAAACCCAAAACCTTTAAAGAATCAATATATGTAAATTGTATAACTGCTTGCACAGTTGTGCAATAAAAGGGAGAAATATAAAAAAGAGAAAAGAAGCTGCAGCTTTACCAAGTTAAAACTGATATCAAATAAGAAAACTCATTAAAAAACAAATCTTCATTAACTCATTAGATCTTCATTAACAAAACTTGTTTTGTTATCTACTTTGATTACGCTGATACGTCGTAAATACTGAGTTTAATAACGGGTATATTAAACTGTATACTGTATATTACTGGTAAAACGGTTAGCCAGGACAAAATGTGTTGCAGTTTCTCTCTGTGACCGCTGGAGGTCAGTGAACACTCATGACTAAATGCACTCACCTGCTGTTTTTGGTTGATGACAAAGGGATTGCTATTACAGTCTTTCACACAGAAACTGAAGAATGTTGAGTTGTAGTCCCTGACTGTGACCATTAGAGAACAATAAATTGTGATTTGATCATGTTTGTAACTATTATTATGCATCATATTTTGTATCTGTTGTTTGTAACTCTTAATCTGCAAAGCTGTCACTAAAGGTAATGTTGTAAATTGTACAATATTGTCCACTGAATTGTATAGATGTAATAGTATAAAGTAGCAGAAAAAGGAAATACTCAAGTATACACTACAAGTATCTCAAAATTATACTTAAATAATTAAATTGTACGGTACCTATACTCAGTTACATTACGGTGCCGCACCGTGTTTCCATTTCCTGCTACTTTATACTTGTCCAACTGTTACCTGCAGTTCAGATTGGCACCAAGTAGACCAGAGACAACATTAAAAGGCTCAGTATGCAATGATCCAACAGTTTAATACATAATAATACACTGTAAGTGTGAGCTTGTGTGGTGGTATTGAACATATGTTTTGCATATTTTCTTTCTCATGTGTTTTCTGTATGTTATTATGTTGACGTTTATGTGCGTTCTTGCCAGACAAATTCCCCCTTTGGCACAATAAAGTGAAGTTGAAAATGAAGTTTAATTTTGATACTCTAAATACATTTTACTGATAATACTCATACTGGAGTATATTTACATTGTTGTATTTACGAATTTTACTTTAGGTATAGGATCTGATTTCTTCTAAAAGCCCTTGTGCACTTACAATTCAAAATGTAATTTCTTAATATATCATGTCCTCTTTTATCATTCTTTTTCAGTGCTTTTCCTCCTGTAAGTTTATTTAATCAGCAAACAAATGTAGTACATAAAGTAAGCTAAGTATAAAATGAATTAATACACAATACAGTACAAATGCCACTTTTATTGTATTATTTGTTGCCCAAAACATTGCTAACAGATTAATAGACGTATTTTTGTTACGCACATGGAAAGAAACCAAACACATGTTCAAAAACACTAAACAAAATCGGGAGAAATAAGACCAACAACAAAAGCACCCATGGCTGTTCAAAACTAACACACATGCGACAAGTTACAAAATAACAACAAAAAAACCCCCCAAAAAAACAGCCTCCGCACTCAGAACACAAGAGGTCCGATTTTCGCCAATGCCACTTTTAAACCTACTGAAATAAAGGCTGCTGGCCGTGGGATCATGTTTATGCGAAATCTTGACAGTGACGTCCTCGCCCCACTCGCGGTTGCGATTCATCCGATAACCCGCGAACGCGTCGGGAGCAGATGCGAACCAATAGCGTGCGACATCCTGCGATGAGGGGAGGGGGGGGAAGAAAAGAAAGAAAAAAAAAAAGAAAAGAAAAAAAAAAAACGTTCTGTTGAAAAACCGAGACGTGAAGCGGAGCGGAGGGGAAGGAACTCACCGGCGCCGTCTACAACAAAGCCTCCCGGGAGAGTGGATGACAAGAGCAGCGGCCGCTCAGTGAACAAGACTCGCCGTTATCAGCCAGCGTGTCGCAGACCAGAAGCGCAGATGGTGAGTGCTTCTTCTCGGCCGTTCAGCGCCGTGTGTCCGCAGCCTCCTCTCCCTCCCTCCCTCCGCGGCTCTCCTCTCTGATTCTCTTCGTGTGTGTGAGAGAGAGATGAGGCGATGATGTCGGTCCACTCGGCGAAGGTTTTTGCGAACCAGGAGCCGGTTCGTTGCGGAAAAGCCGCGGCGTTGGACACAAGGCGACGCTTTGAGAACGGCTCTGTTCTTAACTCGAGGGGCTTGTAGGCGAGCGCCGTCGTGTTTGCGGGCAGCGCCGGGCGCCTGAACGCGTCCCAGTTAGCTAGCGTCGCCGGCTAATTAGTGGACTCGACCAACGGGAGGGTTTTTGGAAACCCGCAGAATGGCGCGCTCAACGTTTCCCTCCTTCGAAAGAGATCATTTAAAGGCCCCATCCCATCAGTCGATAAGTGCACTGACGTGTGTGGCTTTACATTACAGTCGTCGTTTTGTTTGCGCAGACGGAACAGAATGAATGAGTGTGTGTGTTTCTTCTTTTTGCTGACTGGCCCCCAGCTCCTCTCTGGGTGTCGCAGAAAGCTCTGTGCTGTAGCAGGTGTGCACCAACAGGTCTCAGCCCCCGAACACTCACCAGTCGGCATGACTGCGGCTGTGATGGTGGGAAACGTGCAGCACCCTCTGACATTATGGTATGTTTACATTCACGTTGTATGGCGGTGTAGAATCCTTAATCTTGGTCGTTCTTATGCCACTGTATCCTGGTGCCCAGTCACGTTACACGTGGGAACACATGACTGGGATGCCAGTGTGCCTGCAAACACCCTTGTTGAAACCAAAGGCCCCCCCCCCCCTTGTTCTACACGGGGCGTCCCCTGAACCCCATTTTGGGAACAAAAGTACCCGCTGCAGCATACGAACTCACTTCCAGCCGGGTCGGACCAAATGGGCGTGTGGCCGAGTTAAACCGCTGTGAATCAGCACTAGATTAAAGATCTGCGCCGGGCAGGAGGAAACATGCGTTTCACACTTCTTATGCAAACGTTCTTGCCTGTGTTTGTGTTGTCGGGCAGTCTTTCCCAGCTGCCCTGTGGTCTGGTGAAGCCACTTTTTATCCATCTGGGTCACCACATTTACAACCGCCTGTCATTATGGCCTTTGGCATATGGCCACATGGTTTAAGTGTATATGGTAATTTTCGTCCCCTGCCACCCGTTGGCTGAGTGGGCTGCCTGGCTGTGTTTGCAGTCAGAGACGATGGCACAGGCACGTTGATTTATGTCAGTATTCTGGTGCATTTGCGAGGATCTTGTTGCAGTTTGACTTGTTTGTAAAAAAAAATAAATAAATAAAAAACCAAACAAACAAATAATGCCTATTTAGACTAAGCACATTGTACAACGCTGCAGTGAGCACTAATAAAATGTGTTGTTTGACCATATGCTCTTCTGTCCAGCAATCACCATTAACGGCACAAAAACCCGATTTGTTGAGCGTGTCAGAAGGGCCATATGTTGGGAGGGAGGGGTGTTTTCCTGCTGTCAGATGTGCAGAACACTATTAAATGGGTCGCCAGCAGGTCCAGGCAATAGAGCTGCAGGCAAAAACGGTCAGAGAAATAGTTTTGGCTGCATACCCCTCCCTTTCTGTCATCATTTATTGTGTTGCAGTTAGGGTTTGCTTTGAAAATTAGCAGTATATTCAGGGGGGTTGTCTGACGAAAGGAACATAATGCCTTTTCAGGCCTGGAAACGGTGTAAATGTGTGTGTCAGTGTGATTTAATAGTTTAAAGCGATAGCAGTTAATATTTCTGTGGAGGGCTAGTGTTGCCTTTGTGTTGGCTTTCAGTGTGTGCTGTCGTGACTGTCGTGTGACTGTCGTGTTTTTGCAAGCCAAATCAGTTGTGTGAAGAAGAAGTCATTATTTTGTCCAGTCATCAGACAAGTGTCTTAATTGTCAGTTTGGCATATATAAACCATTTAAAGGGCGTGAATTTTTATGTTGCCTCTATTTCTTCTCCTGGGCAATACAAGCCTGACTTTAGACTGTAAACCTGTATCTGAGTTTTCTGTCTCAGACATTGAAGGCAACACATTCCACTTTGATTTGTTTCATTTTCCTAACATGGTTCACTGCAATGGAGGACTGTAACTGCCATAATCATAAATGAATATGCCGTTAAATGCACCAAAGATAATATTACAAATAAATGTAGGCATTAATAAATTGATAAAATGTGAAATTATTTATATTTCTGTATTGCCCTTTGCATGTAAATTCCCCTATTTATTTACTTTCCCACTTAATTTTCCATTTTATTTATAAATGTACTTTTTGTTGAACTGGGATACATGCAGTAAGAAAACACTGGCAAAGCACCGTCGTACGTCGGCCGCTGAAGGACAAATACAATGTAGCTGAGGTCCGCAGCTTTCACAGAGCAGCCTGGTGGACAGTGCAAACCTCCAAAATGTCCCGAAACATCCTTTGGTGCACTGTGACCTTCTTTCTTCCTTGTCGAATCTCTTTTCCCGGGACTGCTGCTGCTGCACTGAGGCAGACACTTCAGGAAGTTCCGGGATGTTTCGGAGGTTAGCACCATCCAGCAGCACCAGCCGCACTCATCTCCGCAGCTCCCAGCACCGACACCGGACTGCCCTGTGAAAGCGGTGGACCTCGGCAACGTCCATTCTGTCTATTCAGCGATGCGCTGTGGCCAATGTGTGGCTCCTCAGTGTAGGGTTGCCAGGTCTGTGTGCCCAATACCAGATTTCAAAATATATCCCTGCCAAACCATATACACTGTTTATGAAATCCAAAAGCATTGCTATCATTGCCAAATGTAGGCTATACTAACAAATTCAAAATATCTATGTCTTGGCCTTGGGTAATTGGATATAGTATATTATCATAAATAAAATATAGCTCTGTGAACTCACGGACGCACAAACTAACTAGTTTTGCCTTTTTCTTGCTTTCCCTCTTCCTCCCTGCCTGGACAACATGAATGTATTGTGTTTACTTCTTATGCATTTACTGTAGTTAATGCAATACCTAATTTCAGCTAGTTAACTGAGCTGGGATCGAGAGGTTGCGTCGGCAGGTGGAGACGTTAAGGCCTGTGTGCCATGTCATGTCTTATGTCCATATGTACACGTGCTAATCTGCAGTCAAAAGTAGCCCGGTTCAACAACAAACCACAGACCTGGTGACTGTGAACACACCATGACACACTGAAAGACAGCCCCCTCATTTGCATAATGAAGCAGAAATGCATATGTAAATAGACAAAGAAATGTAAAAGGGAATGCAAAGGAAAAACGATAAAGACGTAGAGAAATAAACAAGTTTGGGGAAATAAGGGAAAATGCAAAGGGTAAATAATACAGAAATTAATACATAAATACATTTATAAATAAATGAATTGGAAATTAAGTGGGGGGGAGAGAAATTATTACATTAAATAAATTTTTTTAATATTTGGTGTATTGAATGACATTAATTAATTTATTCATGTATGACTTTATATTTGTTTAGCAGTTCCAGTCCTCCATACGTGCAGCCTACTGAAAATCAGATCTCAGACAGAAGATTTGTACAGTTCAGCTGCACCACCAATGCAGCAACAAATCAGTGTCAATAAGATGTCAAAAGCCAATAATTGTCTTTTTATTGCTCTTGATTTATATTTATGTTTTTTTTTTTCTAAATTTGTTTCGGGTGCACTCTAAACTCCTCAGCCTTGCCTGCTTGACAGCAGCTCTCTGCCGTTTAAGTCTTTTGTGTGAATGTTCTCAGTATTAATTGTCTAAACAACAACAATGAATGCACTCGCATTGCTTTGCATCTCTGTGGCTGTCAGCACCGATCTAATGTAGGTTATCTGGTTTGAAAAGACCTTAGGGCAGAATGTTTAGAACAATTCTTACGTGTAGAGTTTCACAGTATCGCTAGTCAACAGTAGACCTGAGGAGTCATATTTTTAAGTCTGCAGAGCTTTGTGGGAATCTACTTCTTGTAACTTAACTTATCCACATTTAATCTTGAGAAGTACTACTACTACTACTTACGATGGCTTTATGGGGGGGAGTCCTAAGCATTCATCCCCCTGTCCCCCGTATCCCCTGTCATCTCAGTCAGCAGTGAATGAGCCTTCAGTGTGTGATGGAAATTATATGTGATCACAGAGCAGATGTATTTTACATGTGAGATTTTTCTGGAGGCATGTTATCCTGAATTCCAGTCTTGGAGGAGAATTAGTTTGTGAAATGTTCCCCTTGACTTCTCCAGTCTGTGATAACATCTGATCACCTTCAGCGAGCTGCAGAAGACGGCACAGGCTGATGCAGCGTACCGCCACCAACCATTAGTTTTTATGGACACCACAGATTTGAATGCCGCTAGGTTTAGGGTCATACGTGTTTCTGTAAGAACAGACATTGCCGTTGGATTTTTTGACTTTTTTATTAGTAGCTGGTTTTACGACTTGGACATTGGTCCAGGACTGTGTGTTTTAGGTTGGTGTTGGACAAATCTCTGACACAAATGATCGGAGGAAAGAAGTAGTTTTAATTGTGCCCTCAGGCAACATCTTCAAAGAAGTAACAAAGGGAAACGCAGGGCTTTTTCAGCATAGACGGGCATTACAGTGCAGAAATTAAGGTTCCGTGACAAGTAGCTGACTAGTCATTACAAGTGACACATCAGTGTCACTTTCTGTTTCTGAAAGGGCAGCCGGACTCTCAGAAATGATCTGTGCATGGTAAAATGAGAGGATTTTGTTTCCTTCACATTTGAAAGGCTATAGTTCTCCCAAGAACCAACAAAACTGCAAAGAAAAAGAATGCTTCTTAAATTGTGTGTTTTTTTTTGTTTTTTTTCTTGAGGTTTTGAAGTCATCTGGCTGGACCTGATGATAACCACAAAAACTATGGGCAAATATTTTGATAATTGATTTCTTCCTTGGAAGTATTTTTTTCTTCAAGAATGCCGTAGATCTAGCTCCTCCGATGTGTGGAAGTTGCTGCTTTTCTCTGAATATCTTTGGGTTTTGTGCTGTTGATTGGCCATAACATCAGACATGGGAGCTTTAGGAATTGTGATGAGCATTTTTCACTATTTTCTGACTTTTTTTTTTTTTTTACCAACAAAAGGATTGGGGTTAAATTGTAAATTAATTGATAATTGTAATAATCGCCCTCGTTTTTCCACCTTCATTCTTTCAGCCCCATATTTAGATAAGGTCCTGATGAAACCTTTTTAAGGATTTAACCGGCTCCCTAGACAGGACCTGAAAAAACAAGTGTCAGTCTGCTGACTGAATACAGGCATTCGATGTCCTTTGCTTTCAGACACAGAAAGCTTCCCCATCACTTTCTCGTTGCATACGGGAAGTTTAAAAAAGGGAAGAGAAGTAGCGGCTGACCTCGCGCTCCATCACGCTCCCAGATGTGATTACTCTGCAGACTGGTGTGGTCAAACCTCCATCTGCACACAGAAGAATCATGCTGTTTCATCCGACTCTTATCTGTTACAAAGACAGTCAAGTGTCAAAACCTCATGTTCAGCAAATACTTACTTTCCCATCACAGAAAAGTTTTTTTTTTTTGTTTTTTTTACCCCAATCCAATCATGAGGGTTATTTATTTATTTATTTTTTCTTCCCAGGCATTTTGTCCACATAACGTCATGATCATGGTTATTGATGGAAGATTGTTGTCAAGGGGAGCCTCTATATCTTCCCTGCAGGATCTGTTGTAGTTGTTGGATCAGTGCCTTGGTTTGCAGGTCCAGACAGTGCAAATATAGTAAGATGCTGTCTGTAGGGAATATTAACCGTAAGACTCGTGATTTATGTTGCAAGTACTGGACTGGAAAATGGTTATGATTAGTTTAAAGTCAGACTGCTTGACCGCTGACAGATGGGCTGCTTAACACAGTGTTGTTGCGTTTGAAGGATGAGGTTCTTCGCATTTTGTTCTGTTGTTTTCCACTCTGATGTCTCAAATGATTAAACGATGATCACGTTTCTAAAAATATGGGATGGCGGAGAGTGGGAGCCTTGCTTTGGATTAATGACATAAGACTTTTGTTAACATAGTGCCTGCCTTCCCTTATAGGGGTCTGTTGCAGTGACTCTGCAATTGTCTGTCGGCACTAAAAAGAGAAAAAGAGCTGCTACTTCTTCCCGTTTTTAAGTCTTTATGAACATACTGACCTTTCACCCTCGTAATATTTTTTTTTTTTTTTTAGAGTTGTTGTAAATGTTCTACATGGTTGTGTTCTACGTTAATTGATAGCTCTTGTAAATACTGATTCAGACGATGGTTAGTTTAGAAAGCACGCAACATCAAAATATCTCCTCAAATTCTCATCCTAGTACATGTTTTCCTGATTTTGAAAAGAATAAGGTCAGACTTGGGAGGGGGGGGGGGTGCACAATAGCTGATTAATGAGTAAAGGAATAGTTTGGAAATAAACGTGTTTGTTTTTTGCTGAAATGATTGACACCACTCATGTCTGTATGGCAAGTGCTTAGCTACAACCAGCTGCCAGTTAGCTTAGCATAAAACCTAGAACTGGGTTGGCGCTAACGTGCCTTGTGTCAAAGGGTAACAAAATCACCTACCAGCACCTGTAAAGCTAGTTATATCTTGTTTGTTTGATCTATACAAAAATATAAAAAAAAGTGTAAAAATGTTTTTCCCTGCTTTCAAGTCTTAATGCTAAACTAAGCTAACCGGCTGCTACCTGTAGCTTCATATTTCCCATACAGGCCCGAGAGGTATCGATCTTTTCTTCTAACCCTTGGCAAGAAAGTGAAAATGTCAAAACTATTCTTTTAAACAAATTCAATGGGGAACCTGGCCATATCCTACCACAAGCTCCTGGGGGGTTGCAGCATGAACACAGGAACACACACATCTGGACATGTGCAGGTGTGATTAGGATTGAAGCGAGGACTCTGCGTACGAGGGATTGATGGCGTGAGATAAGAGCTGAGCCTCTATTGCAAGACGATTTCACCACTTGTGTAAACGTGGTCTTTGTTTGATAAGACAACTCTCCAGCTGGCTCTTGCTTCTCACGCACCGGTATGTTAAAATGCTTCACCGCTAAACCAGCGTTGGCCATAGCAAAGCTAATTAATTACACTGCAAACCTTCATTTATGTTTTTATGTTGATCACTTTGTTTTTGTGCTCATGAATGCCGCTCATTTCCTGCCCCTTTGTGCTTTTTGTTATCCCTTTTCTCTTTTAGCCAGGTCGGCTCTTGAGCAGTGATCATTATTGTCTTATTGTAGTTCATTGAGTCTGCATCTAAAGCATTCGTACAGAACAAAGTGGTTGTTAACTTCCATCACAGTGAATGACTGCGAATTGAGACTGTAGCTGCTGATGTCCCTGTTGGGAGTTAGACGTCGGAAACCACATGTGTCATCACAACTTCCTGCCACATTTGAACTGTTTTGGTGGCAATTGAGACTCATGTACATATAAGGCAAGATGGCATAAGCTAATCTGAAGTCTTCCAGGATGTCTGAGTTTGTTTCGTGCGCATGCCTACCCCCTAACACGGTAACTCCTCTTGCTGCGCCGATTTATTTATTTATTTATTTATATTTTTACCAAAAAAAAACATTAGCAATCCCAGACCTTCACTCAAATCAGTTTTCCTTTTTTGGCTACATCAATTTCATTTGAAGCCCTTATTGAGTTCCTCTTACTGCTGTTACAGCCTCACACTGAAGTACACATCTGTGAACATACTGTGGGAACGTCACACATACAGACAGTTGTACAGCAGCAACAGGAAGTGGTCTAGCATGCAGCCTGCTAGATAACCGGCAAAGTGTGAGCTGTCTGCTAGCTAGTAGCCACATATTCACTGAGCTTAAGAGAGGAATCGGGGATGTAAGAGGAGAAGGCAGGCAGTGGGGATGTGATTGCATCTACAGGAAGTGGCATGGTCTCGCTGTTAGCGAGCCAATCATGCCAAGCATGTCATCGGGTTCTCGTGAGTGCAGACAACACCCTTGCTGTTCCTCCTATGCCGGCGTTCGCTGGTGCGTTAAGGAGAGAGGGAAACGAATAGTATGCAATTTACAACACCGAGGCAACATTGGTGCTGTTTAGATTGCTTATCCAAGACGGCCCCTCTAATCATTCCAGTTTGTCAACCATCCGAGATATTGCCATATTGCTCATACTGTGGTAGCTATGACTTTAATACCTCTGGTTGTATTCGGTTGAGAGCAGTGAGCAGGGACATCTTTGTCAGCATGACTTGTGTGCAAAGCTTGTGCTGGTCATGGCAGTGATGTCTTTTGAAGAGAGGATGGATCTCTTATGATTGTACTACTCATATTTTGAACATAATTGGTCTCTGGTGGCAATAAACAATCTGTGACATCAACAATTTAAAGGACTTGTTTATAGTAATATTGGATTTTAGTGGTTTTTCTTTTTCATCAATATGAATATTTCAACATACTTTAATTATTCGGTCAGTTAAAGAGCTTTTGCTATCAACTCACAGCAGGTTGACATTCTATGAGGAAGATGGATGCACATACTTCATGCGGTCATTTCCATCACTGTTGCGGACTTATGATTTGTTATTTTGCCTACAAAGCAGGGCAAGTTGAAAGTCAAAAAGTAATAGCCTGCAAAAATTAAGATCAGCAGTGTTGCCTTTGATGCCAAAGATTTCCTTCTCATTGCAACTTTGGTAGCAGACCCTGAACCCCCACCCACCTCCACCACTTCCTCCAGCTCCAGCCAAACTGCCTTACATAACAGGGTTTTAGCAAAGTCTGCAGTGGACCTTTCCCCTGGCTAAACAGAGGCTGCCATTCTTCCCTGCACACTGGCTTTTCCATGGCAGTTACCCTGTACATATCTGAATGTCTCTCTGTCTGTTTATTATCCGCTTGAACTACCTGCTAGCCCTGCTTAAAGATGTGGCCGCGCTTGCTGCTGCCGGAGACCAGCTGCAATGTTCGAGAGGCCAGATGCAGTCATTACTTCTGTGAAACTTCCTCTTATTTCCTCTTGCTTCCTTCAGCTTGAGATCATGCAAGATTTTCTCTTTCTTCATGACCTTCTGAGCTGCCGAGGGGGATGTCTTTCAATTCTTCATGTCATCATGAACCAAACTGTAATTACCTGACAGCAACAAAAGCATCGACACCTGCAGCTTGCAGGGAAATATGGTGACCTGTGTCAAATGGCAGCCAAAGAATTAAAGAGCAAAACCTACGAGTGTGATTATAGGGTTGAGTGAAAGAAGTGCGTTATTACATGCGTGGTCGTACAAAGTTGCAAAAACATGAAGTCATTTTGAAGCTAAAGACTAGCGTAGACTAGAGTAGGTGCCAGTCATGTTATTTCACTGAGAGATCCTATCCATTCAGTCCATTTGTAAGAGATTTCCTGTGATATTGCCGTGTGAAGTTGATTAATCTTAATTGAAAGGCTGGTTCTGAGCTGTTCTGCTATGTTGAGGGTAGCCCCATGCAGAGCGTCCCTCAGCTCGGCTCTCACGACCAGACAGAAGGCACCTGATCCTCTCCCAGGGGTGCAAACCGACAGATGGAGCAAATAGAAAGAGGAGGGAGACAAAGAGAGAGATCAAATTTCTAACACACTGCTAAAGGTGGTAAGAGGACAGTGGGAAAAATGCATTCTTCTGTTGCTTGTGAGCTAATAGGACCGATAGCTTTGTTGTTGCACTCCAGAGCATAACAGGAGTCTTTACACACATTTGAATAAGTTTGTTTAAATGTTAAGTTTGTTTTTGTTTGCTTATTCAGGACACCAGGAACACCAATGAAGAGAAACCTGTCCAGCGATCTAAGGTAAATATGGATCGTCTGTCTTTTCCTTCTCATCCATGGTTCTCTGTCCTTCTGTGTGTTACTCTTTGCCCCACTTCACTTTCATCAGCCTTTGATCTCAGAGGCGAGCAAAGGAAGTCTTTCCTGCATTATGTGTCTTTTGTAAGTGCTTGCTTTCATCTCCCTAAAGAGGATCGAGGCCTAGATCGCCGCCTGTCTGTGTGTCTGGTAGTAAATTGGTATATTTATGTGCTCAGTCCTTTAGCTTTAAGACCCAAAAGGAAGTGTGTGCATCATGTGAGAAGACGGTCTACCCGATGGAGAGATTAGTTGCAAACAACCTGGTCTTCCATTCAACATGCTTCTGCTGCAAGCACTGCAATGCCAAACTCAGGTGACTATATACACTTTACTGTCCTCCTGTGTGTTTACTTGACTTTCTTCTTTTCCTGACTTGTTTTGGTTCGTCTTTTAACCATTTCATTCCTTCCTTCCCGGCAGCCTTGGCACCTTCGCCGCTCTTCAAGGTGAATTTTACTGTAAACCCCACTTTCAGCAGCTATTCAAAAGCAAAGGCAACTACGACGAGGGCTTCGGACGCAAACAGCACAAGGAGCTCTGGGCCTCCAAGGAGTCGGATGATATAACAAAGACGGCATAATTATGTCTGCCCGTGTCCCATCCCAGCCCTGCCTCTTCCTTTTCCTCCTCCTAACACCTCCAGTACATCACGATGAACACATGCCTCGTATGCTGGGGCGACGTTAAATCACCCACGCGCTCACTCGCTTTTTAAATGCCATCAGAACAGACACATGCACAAACAGCTAGGAAATGACAGGCCAATCATAAATCCATACCACTTAAAAATTGATTTTGGGGATATATTTTGGTTTCGATTTTATTGATACCTGTATTTTCTCAATTTTATTTTAAATTTCCTGTTTGTAATTAGTAGTTGATTGTGACCAAATCTCTTCTCTGGTATGGGGAGAGTAATATTAATCACTTTTTTCTTTCCCTTTTTAATTTTTGAGCATTTGCACCATTTTTAGTAAGTAAACCGTGTGCTCAGGCAAACATCGGAGGGGTTACAGAGCTTCCATATTTTGCAGTCGAGCATACACTCAGGTCAATTTCAACCTAAGGATTTTTAAAATATATTGCATAGTTTCACGTTCTTTAACAAATCCACACAAATCTAAATAATAGTCCTCAGTATTGTGACTTTGATGTCAGGTTTCATATATTTGAGGAACAAACAGGGTACAGAGTACTGTAAAATAACTGCGATCAGCAACACCTCACCTCATGTTTTAATTTGTATGTTCAGTTTTGTTATTGTTGGCTTCATTCCGTGGTTTGTTCTTATTTTATGGACCACTTTGAGTCTTATCCCCCCGCATGTTAAGATGACTGGGTCTTAATAGCCTTATCTTATGACTGTATCGATCTTTTGTGTTGTGAATGGGTTTTATTCATTTTCATTGATAGTAAACCACTTTTGCAAGAGTTTGGATCCGATTGATGTCATGGCATAAGTTGATCCTCTCTGAAACTTTTACAGTTGTGAATTTTAATGGAATTCTCAGATTGTGTTATGTATGCTATCTGTACATAGAGCTGTAGTTTGTGGTTGGTGAACATTCCCCACCATGCTGTACTCTCGTTTTTGCACATGTGACTGCACACGATCACCAGACAAGATGTTGATAATCACAGTGACACTGAGGCCTCGTTCGCAAACATCCCTCACTCTGTCGTAATGAAACATTTTAAGAGGAGCTGTAAACGTTTGGTTAAATTCATTAATACAGTTAAGTTTTTGTGTCTCAAAGAAGGATGTTGATGGACAGAGCTTAAGCCTTGCAGGAAATCGCACAACTTTGTTCCTTTGTGATTTCACGCTTGTCAGTTTCTGTTGTCTTGTGATGATTTCTTCCCCCCTGCTGTATTTCAGTGTGTTCATATTACTGGACAGTTTTTTTATATTTTGTTTTGGTTTTTTTTCCCATGGGGACATAGACATACACATAGACAGATCCAGTCCAAACAGTTTCTTTAACATCCATTGTTATTTGTTCCTCCCCAGTCCCATCCAGTAAGCGTGGACAGGTTTCCTATTTAGATAAATGCCTTCCTGTTCTCATCTCCTGTCTTATTGGCTAAATCCATCTTAGCACCTGGACCTATTTCTTAATAGTGAACTTACACTAGGTGTCTGAGGGAGGGTTTGTCACAGTATTAGTCCCTTAATGTGCTAACTGCATGCTGCATGCTAAAAACCCAGTGCAGAGCACCCCCTACTGGGGAAAGTATGACAGTAGCATCTAGTGTGAGAGGAAGAAAAATAAATTACTTTGCCATGAACTCAACTTAGCCTTCATTCAAAGTTTTGGAATATGTTGCCTCGGTCTGCAGTGCAGCTACTGCACTCAGCCACTTTTTATCATCTTCAATTCAAACACCTAAGAGAAATTAACCCAGTTAGACAAGATTTTCAGTTAGACATGATCTATATTTCATTCTATACGAAGAATGAGTCTAAAGCCATTCAAACATCTCCTTTTTAGAATATGTCTGAATACCGCTAAGACTTGACTGACACTTGAATGACACAAAGTACTTTTTGTGACTGAACGTTTACTGTGAATCTGAGCATGCTGTGCAGAATAGAAAGCTATACTCAAAACCTTTTTTTTTTTTTTAAGAGACGCCTTAGAAATAAATAGCTGACCTTATTGCTTTTTCAAACAAGCAACCTTTGAGTGCACAGATCTTTACAAAGAAATTTCCTGATCATGCCTTTTCAAAAACAGACCTGCTTACTCTAAAGCCCCACTCTTTAACATAGGATTAGTTCACTCAACCAGCACCCATTTTTCCTGCCTAACCACTTTCTAATCCATATATTACGTACAGTAATACTAATTCTGCTGTGTGTGACGATGTATATTTTATATTTTCCTTTTTTCATTTGAAAATGGTCCTCTGGATCCCTGAGAATGCTTTAAAATCAAGCGTATTGTATCTAGACATGCTGTCTTTGTCATTCTCTGTTAGCAGTTCGCCAAGGTACAACTGCAGAATCTGTGAATTGCAACTTCTAAGTGTAACAGAGCGCGGACAAGGTACATCTTACACTGGTGCCAAGAGGCTCAGGTGAATGATTGCAGTGTAATGTTTTAAATGTTAAACCTGTGAGTCATTTCATTTTTGTGCTAAACTTGACGTGGACTTACTTTCCAATGCTGTTGTCAGACATTTTAAATGTACGCATCTTTGAAAATGTATTCTGTATTAGACTTGACCTGTGGATTGAGGTGGCCTTACAGCAAAAGGACGGTTGGGCTGTGTACACAGTCATTCTCCCTTCTCTCTATTACTTAGTTGTGGTATGGAAGTGTAACATTTGAAAATGTAAGTGCCCCCTTTCTATGCCAATACACACGATCATTTTGTGCATTTTCTTTTTCTCTTTTTTTTTTTTTTTTTTAACATGCTTTTGGAAAAAAAATTAAATGCTGTTGTTGATTTAAAGTTGTGATTGAAGTGTTTATTTAAATGTACGTAAAGATGGCTAAATCCTTGAATTCCCAGGAGCAAAGTGTTCTCAAATTACTAATGCAGAGTAATTCAATAGGTTATATAAGAAAGCAGCGTTTTGTTGCAGCTGGTCGAGATGAAACTGCTTTTAACTACATATTATAGAGTATATAGAGTTGGTTTAGACTTGCTCTATATTAACAAGTGCTATGAGATAACTCTGTTGTGATATAGCGCTATATAAATAAAATAAAATTGAATATTGTTTAGTACAACTTGTAACAATGCATCATATTTTAGACTATGTGAAATCAGAATCTGTAATGTAGTCTGACTATGGGTTGGCCAAAACAAAGACTTGTCAGGGTGTCACTTTGGACTGAATGGTATTTGTGTATATACTTCTCACTATTTTCTGACTTTTTGTTACAATTTAAACAAACGGTGAACTGAGAAAATAATCAGCAGACTTGCACCTGCACTTCAACCAACCGCAGCAGTAAAATCCTGCTTTTATGTTAATGCGTCAGTAATCTAATGATATAACAGTCATATGGGACAACTTTCTAGATTGAGTACTTTTAATACTGTTTATACATTTTCCTGACTATACTTACATGCGTAACAGTGTCAATGCAGAACTAGTGTGGTATTAGTACATTTAATGGATCTGAAAACCACTATTTATGACTTCAATGAATGAAGATTTAAAGTTCCAAAAATTTTTTTTTTGTTTGTTTTAAATTCAACCTTTATTGAGAAAATACAGTACTCGAATATACAAACAGTGCAGACATGTGCCCGTCATGATCGTATACAAAAGAAACGATATGCATTCAGTCAAATGCTGTTTTAATGAACTGGGGTAAACAAACTTCACTGATGTGAAAATTGTGAGAGCACAGAAAATGAAAAGCCTTTAAACAGTTCTCCTTGCAGTGTGTGACAATTAATATGTTCGTGGAATGTATCCTATGGAAACAACGCGTTTAAAATGAGGTCCGATTTTTCCCACACTCTTGAAGGGAGCACACGTCACAGCTGGACCGCCCCACTAATAGCATCGTGTGCGCGCCTGAAGAGAGACTTGGTAACAGCGCGTCCCCGCTGCGGCGCGCTAATATAGATAGTTTAGTCGTCAGAAATCCGTGGGAATAAATCCGTACGTGTGGACAACGGACAGTAAAGAATTTGGACAACACGCACGCGACCTTGGAGCATCACTTTCACGACTTGTTGGACGCATAAAAGCGGGTTCCGGTGGTGATTTCTGTTTTTTTTTCCTTTCCCCTTCTTTCTTTTTGTTCTGTCAGGAAGTTTGACGTTTTCGGCCGAAGATTACTTCCCACTTTTTTGTTTCGTTCGGGGGGAAAGTTCGTGAACCGCCTTCGGCTGCGGAAACCGCACGACTGTCGCCGTTGATTTAAAAAAAAAAAAAAAAAAAAAGGGCTGCGTTTTCCCACATTAAACGCTGCGTTTGGACCCCGCACAACTACTCCAGGGGCCGAATCTCAGGAGTCCCGAGGCTCTGCGGAGTCTAAACGCCGACGGGACGCCACCCAGCCTGTTTGCTGCTACAAGCCTGAACACTGAACCCGAGGCCTGCGTGTGTTTGTGTTTGTGTTTGTGTGTAGATCCACATACAAGTTGCGGTGCGATGCGTTTAAATGCCACCAGGAACGTAACGATGCCTCCAGCCTAGACCGCTCTGGACTCCCCAACCTGGCAACACGGGGACGGGGAAAATCTGCAAACTTGGCAGGAAGAGAGGCCCGTCACACTCACGGAAATCGCATGTTGTTGTTGTTGTTGTTGTTGTTGATTTCTCTTCTCTTCCTCCCGCTGAGCCGACTCACACAAATGGATTTCATACAGGCCACGCGGTTATTGTTGCACCTGGTCTGGTAGCGTTGTGTTCGCATTATGGGATGCAGCTGCCTGAAAGCGTTGACGTCTACGCGGTGACCCCTGAGGGGGAAACGCAATGCTGCCTAAATGTGAGTTCTGCAAAGGTCCTCGGCTGCAGCGGAGCAGCGGTTTGTGTCCGGGCCGCAGGTGGAGCAGTGTGATGTAGGCTCCTCCCCCCACCTCCACCTCCACCTCCACCTCACAGCGGTGTTTTGTTTTCACAACCCGGAAAGAAGTTTGCGCGAGTGCTTTTGATTTTCCGCCGAGGGAGACGAGCCCCGGTTAACCTGAGCCCCGGTTAACCTGGGGGGGGGGGGGTCCGCCCCGCCATGGCAGCCCCCGCGCTCACACACGCGCTCTCGCGCGCGCACGCACGCTCGGCGTGACTGAGGGCACCGATGGACGCGAGCAACAGCTGGGCCGACCGCGTCACCTCTGCCGCGAGACACCGGTGACCGGAGTCAGCTGCACGCGGGAGGAGCCCGGTGTTGACCTGACCGGCGTCGTCAAGGCGACAGGTGAGGGCTGTGCACGTGACCGGGACGACGGGCAGGTATGCGATGAGTGAATTCCGCTGCGTTCGAGGCGCGTGGGAATAATTGTAAGTACTGGGGCCGCTGCAGGTACCACAAACAACGTATGTATGATGTTTTTTGTTGTGTGAAATGTATTTCACAACATAAATGTCTATAATTCAGGTGGGAATATATATATGTCCTTTATGTTTCGTTCTCCTCAAAGTGGTCAAATTGAAATAGATTGAGAATCCAAAAACACTGTCTTAAATCTTTATGAAGCTTATAAATTGTAGAAGCTGTCATTGCTAAAGCCCCTGAATTCCCATCCGGGGTACGAGTTCAGTGTCCTCTGTTCTCCTGCCCTGCTTTAAATGGCCTTTTTCATGACCTTTTTTTTTTGTTTTTATGAGAAACACTATAAAATGCACTGTAATCTGGACTGTCAGGTAGTTCTTCTGTGTGTAATCACATTCCCTCAGTTTATTTACCTACACTAACACAAGGCTGGTTGGCTGAGCATGCGTTCTCTTTTACAGCACTGTCCTGTTTACAACTGCACAGAAAAATAGATTATTTAACGGTACAACCACAAACAGGATTGGTTAAAATAGCCACACATTTGTTTGGGTTTAAAGTGACCAATTGAGGAGGTATTTAGATTTTTGGGCGGCGTTGCAGAGTAGGAAGTGAGACTGGTACACTAACAGCAGTCCTTCTGGTACCCCAAGCACCGTTGGAATGAGGTGCAGTAAGTCAGCTCATGCACTGGAGTTTCAGAGCAGCAAACGGGAGATAAAAGATGGCAATAAGTTCAGAGACCACTAATAAAGCAACTCCTACAATGAAATAGTGAGTTGTTTGTGGTCTACAACATAAGCATATCCACTTTAAAGCATATCCACTCAAATGCAACACAAAGTGTAAAGGGAAAAGGTTTGTCGGAACAATTCCAATCTGTAGAAAACGCCGTTAATATATTACACGTATAATCATGCATACTTTGAAGAGATTGGCTGAAAGATGAAAAACCAGCGCGCCTGAGTTTACCAGTGGATCATGACTGGAAATATGGGGCCAGTTTGACAGCTGTGTTTACAAGCAACACTGATGTCAACAGACCTTCAGCAGCACCAGAAAAAGATATGAATAATTTGGATTTAGTTGTTGTTTAGTGTTCCATGCACCAAAAGTTAAAATCTGTACAGTGAGTCTTTGCTGTTATCCATTAAATAATAGTTACTGCAGTTATTCCCATGTTGCATGTATGCAGCACCAAATGCATGGAAGTACAGTATGAGCAACCAGCTTGCTAAAACAGGCAGAATACCACAAAACCTGTTACCTTATCAGTAAGTAAAAGTAAAAGTGCCACAGTAGCACTAGATTGTGAACTGTTGGCTGTGTTCATGTGATTGTTTTGTGTAAAGGCAAAGAAAACCACACAAATAAATTAAAAGGATCAGTGCTCACCTCATGTAGCTGCTTAGATTTCTGACTTTCAGAATGAGTTTTGCAATGCAATTATGACAAAATAATTAGTCTTGTCAGCCTCTCGCACTCACTCTGTGTTACCTCCAACTAGGCCCAGATTTTGATTTCTGCCACAGTTACAGTGAGGTGTGTTTACTTCACCTCCAGACTTTAAAAAGTCCCTTTACAAATGTGTGGGTCCACGATGTCCGAGGCTTCTCATTCTTGCCTGGCAAATTTTGAAAGGTCCTTCATGTGACACTGCCCTGGTGTTCGCTTGATCACAAAAGATAGTCTGGACTACAGAAGACCCTCCTTCTCTTTTACCTTTGTTAACTTTTCTTTGACCTTTGCACACATGCGAGAGTAACGAGTATTTTCAAATCTCAGGCTGTGTATGCACCTTGAGATTGTACATAAGCTAAGGCAAGTACCAGCGTCTTGTCGAGATTACAATATTTAAATGTGGTGGGTTGACCTGAACCCAAAACACATGTGCACCTGAAACAGGAGAGACATCAGGCCAGGGGATTTTACAGTGAGAGTCCAGATGCATCACTGGCCAGAGACAGAGTAAGAACTGTGGCTGGGAAAAACAGCCTCAGACTAAACACCTCTCAAAGCAGACAGAAAAGAGAAGGGGGAGGAAAGTCCATGTAAATCCTGCTAGTCCTGGAAATGTGATACAAGGAAAATAAAGCAGGCACAGCTGACTGGACTGGTAGAGCACAGCCTGTCTCTCCATTGAATTCCCTGCATTCCTCTTGGGAGGCAATTAAAATCAGGAGAAGCAGGAGAGAGAAGAGGGTAGGTGGGGGAATGGACAGTTAGGTTAGTAGTTGTGTTGCTGACGATAAGATCCCCTTGAGGTTGAGAGGAGATGATGGCTGAGTGACTGTACATCCATGCAACTAGTTGGAGAATTGCACACCTCATAAACTCCATGTTATTTAGTAGGGCATAAAATGGCATGAAGGTGGAAGGGTTGAAAGACTAAAGTCCTTGGCACCCACTTCATTGGCCGGGGAACATGAGAGCGGCGGAAGCTTGAAAGCAACGTGGCGACGCTCCGCCGACCTCAGACGGACATGCCTGGCATTCCTGTGGGTGATTATTACCCAGAAATCCACAGCGTCAATGAGTTGCCTCAGGTGCCGATGCTGCCCACAATACAGAACTAGCTTACCGCCTCCTTCTGCGTCCTGCAGCCTTCTGACTGTGCAACGCCTCAGAAAGATAGCTGCAACCTCTTCTGTAGGCTCCATCCTCAGACACAGTTGTATTGTAAATGTAAGTAGTCATTAGTTCCCTAGGCTTACCAGGCACCTAACCACGGAACCTATGTACCTGGGTTGAGATGAAGCACATGCTGGGTTTATAGTGGACTCTGGTTTATATCTCGCTCTCGTTTCCACGACCGTTTATGAGAAATTGCTCATCTGTGATTTGCTTGAGAGGCAAATCTTATCTGAAGTGACACAATGTGGATTACCATTGTAACTTAGACAAATATATGTAATGATAAATTCACTCATGGTCAGGCCAAACATTTAGTTATCACCCCGTCACGCTTAAAAAACATATGCTGTGGCCTAACACTGATAGTTATGGGAAATCCACCAATCCAGATCTCCGTAATGGTATCTGTGCTGATATTGGTCTTATCAAGCAGATCAGGTGTCCGCCAGATGTTACAGATCCACATTATATATGGTGTCTTCACCATTGTCAGTTACATTCGTTCAGTCCCAGTGGGCTGCTAAATCCGCTTTGAGTGCCACAGCAACCCCTGGCTTCAGGTTACTGAGAATAGAAGTGGTCCCGAGGAGTGTCACGCAGGGAGGTATACAGATGTTAAATGTTTGAAAAAGAGAGCGCTAGCATCGGATCGAAGTTGGCGTCAGCAGGTACCTGAGTTGAGATACAGCGGAATCAGGAGAGGAAACGTCAGATCAGTGCATTTGTGGTAGAGATAATTTATTTTAATCCAGTCTCTGATGTGATGGGTAAGTGATTGGCTTTTGGGTTTGTTACCTGTTTTACGCCTTTGGTAAGACATATCTGCTTTACCAACCATATTCATCCATCATCTAAACTAACTGAGTATGTGTTTAAGTCAAAGTCAACTTTATTGTCAATTCTGCTGTATGTACTGGACATGTAGAGGATGTTAATTTCTCTCAGACCCGGGTGTTGGCATATGCAAGTGCTAAAACAAAGATGCGCTGCACACCTTCTCACAAGGACCTCAGAGTCACAAGAACACGAGACCTTTTGTGTCCTCCTTTGTTGAATTAGTTAAATTCTATGGTTTATTGGTACAAATTTGGGGGAAGCCCTCTCCATTGAAGGAAACGCCTGTTTCTAATGCTGTTGACGCCTTAAACAGATAGTTTTGCCTCGTTAACATCGGCAGCGGAGTTCTAACACGGCTGAGTTGAGGTTCTGCAGCTCGTGCAATCAGAAACGTTGGAAGCTGGTAGATATTAAAATGGCATACGAAACATTCTTCCCAAATGAACTGTGCCAGACTGATTGCTGCTAGTGCAGCTTGAATTTCAGCCGTTTCCAATTGTCATTCTTTCTCATGGGCAAAACACACTGTGAGCGCACTTTCTCACATGCGCTGCACACTTTCTCAGTCACTCGGGCCTCCAGTCAGAGAAATCTTTGGGTTGGCGTTCTGCAGGCTCAGGTTACGTTTTGTACATGCCTGCAAGGAATTATGCAGAAGGGTTTGTGCTGTAAATGAAAATGAAATTCTCTGTTTAGTGTCAAATTACCTACACGCTAAATAATGAGGGTGCAGTGCAGCCACTTTGTCATGCCAGCCATCAGGTTTCATATTGTAATTCCCGTCTTCTTCTGGCCTCCTCATCTCAGCACTGTGTTCTACCGAGGTGATGCGTTATGGGCTGAGGTACTGTAAATAAAACCGTGAGATTGTCTGCTAACCTTTGTCATATGTCATCTCCTGTCTGTCTGACTGAATGACTCGCATCCTTCTGCTCTGCCTCCAAGCAAATGAATATTAATAGAAATAGTGCCAGCCTCAGCTATTACATGCCTTTCCTTATAGCAAATTATTTTCTGTTTTTATCACTACAGTTTCCGAAGACTGTTTTGTAAGCCACGTACACAAACATCGCCACAATGAGTAAGTCTAATTTCTGTTATTAGACAGACACTTAGAGCATGGTTTCCTCACAGCAAGATGTGCATGCAGACGCACTCAACACCAAACACCATCCCTGAGGCCAAAGCCTGTGCGATCTGCTCCAGACACCGTCGGGTGAAGGATTGGTTTTTGGTGTTGTGGAGATGGGGGTCTGGTTCTCTCCACTGCCCCGGGGCTGTGTGATGTCTGTCCAAGCTACACAAGGAGAATATTTTCTCTTCGTGAGCTAGTCCAGCCAAGACGGAGCTTGCCCTGAGATCAAACATGGGAATAGGCATAACAAAACATTGCAGTCCTTCCCTGTCTCTAATACCCTGTCACAGGATAGTGTCTGTATGGGTGTAGTTAAAGATGACTAATTGTCTGCACACACCTTTTTAATGCTGAACTAAGTCCCTCACATCTCTCTCTTTCTGTCATACACACACACACAAACACAGGCCTTCCATTTTCTAATTCCACATCCACACAGTTGTGTATTTTTCTCAACCCATTATCCTCTTCAGATGAGAGGCAGGCTCTCCACTCTATAATGAAGGACCTGGTCGCCCTCCAGATGACGCGGCGCCAGCCTGTGATGTCGTATGACGGCAGCAAACCCAAGACACCGGCCCAGGCCAACAGACAGGTGCGGTATAGCTTGCTGCATCACCACAAATAGAATACATTAGAGGACTGTAAGCCTACAAGTGGTTTAGAAGCTCGGGTTTGTGTAACGTTGTCCTCATAAACCACAATTTAATCCTAGGAATAATGGAAGTGGTGCTGAGTGACAGGGTAATAATACCTGTGTTATTATCCAGGCTTCATATAAGTCCGAATACTCAGTTTCAATCAAATAGGCTTAGCTTCAGCTGTGCGCTGTAGTTGAAACATCTTGGTCCCATGCATTAACAAACATTTTGGGCCACTGCTATAATATGTACTGCGTAATTGTGGATCACCCATGCAGGTATATTCTTGTTTCTTACAGTATTTCCTCTAGCCCACACAGCTGGATAATTTAGCATAATGAATTCCCAATATAGCCACCCTGCCTACCAGTAGGCTACCACTGCATCTGAAATGTATTAAATCCAGTTATTTTCAACTTCTCTAAAAATATACTCTGCTCCTGTGGAAAAGTAGCCAGTAGCCCACCCACCATCGCGTTCTACCGCTGCTGCAACCGCAGAGAGTAGTCAAAGTAGACAACCCATGTGCAGTGTAGTGTTTGTTTAGAACCAGAGATTGCCCCACTGGGAAAGACATTTTCCCACCTTAGGAACTTAGTTTTTGACTCGTTGTGAGAGGGATGCGGATTTTTGCAAATCATGTAGCACATTTTATTATTATTCATTAAATGTTGTTAGTGTTATGAACATTGCTATACGTGGTACAATAATTAAAACGTCAGCACAGCCTTTCTTACTGCACTTTGATGACCTCCTTTCTCCATTCGTTGACCTTCCTGTTTCTGTTGTTTCTCAGGACGATGTCAGGATAAAGTTTGAGTTCTCAGGAGAGAGGAGGTGAGCTTGGATTGGGCTTTCTCTGTTATTTTTATTATTTTATTCATGGTGTGTGTGTGTGTGTGTGTGCGTGTGTGTGTGTGTGTGTGTGCGCGCGCACTTTATATACACATGTGTATATACGTATATGCAAGTGAGAGCGTGAACTCACACAGAGACACGAACCCACTCACACAGGCATGCTGTTCTCGTCACATGTTCCAGTTCATGAGAGAGATCACATCTCGGAGTCAAACGCACACACTCCAGTGCTTAATTCAGGCTGGTATGTGAGCTGGAGAATGGAAGGGGAAAGGGGGACTGTGGTTAGTCTGTGGCTGCCAGCATGAACCACAAATATGCAAGGTGTACTTAGAGGAATCTGCACACACTAAAAACTGCAGCTTGTGCGGATTTTGCTTGTACCATGTGCATGTAACTGAAAAGCAGTTCCCTTAGCAGATGGTACAAATCTCTCATTATCTGTCTGTCTGTTTGGTTTCTTGCCTTTGTTTCACGTGTAGGATCCTGATGTTTGGACGGCCGGTGCAGTTCGAGGAAGTCCAGCAGAAAGTTAAGACCGTCTTTGGCCAGCAGCTAGACCTGAATTATATGAACAATGAGGTAAAGCGGAGACTCTTGTGTTGTATCACCGCCGTCTGTCCTCACTCATTCTGTCCTTAGCACGAAGTCCTTTTTTGAGAAGCTGGAATGCTTTATCATTTTTGCTTGAAAAATGAAAAATAAACGTTAAATCAGTCATCAAAATAGTTTCAGATTCACATCCGTGTGTGTTTGTCTTTTACGTGCAGTTGTCCATCCCTCTGCGCGGCCAGGATGATCTGGACAAGGCAATCGACCTGCTGGACCGAAGCTCCAACATGAAGAGCATCAGGATCCTGCTGCTCACTCAGGACCCCGGCAATGTGAGACACACACACACACACACACACACACACACACTGGGCGTGCATTTACAGGGTACCATTGCACCACTGCCATTTCTTCACCAGAGAGCCATGTTATGAAAAATCTAATTTCATCACTACGTTTACATCACGCTTCCTTGCTGACATGAAGCCTTATCTAAACCTTCTGTTCTCTCTTCCTCTTTCCAACTACAGGCCGCCTCTCTCACACACCACGTGCCTTGTAAGCAGGTGAGGATCAAGTCCTCCCAGTCCACTGGAGACGTTAGCACAGTGTACCAATCCTCCGAGCCCAGGGGGCGCCACCTATCAACTGGTACATGTCTTCAACTGTCATTCAAAGTTCTCTCTAATCTGAGCTGCCACAGGATGGTTCACGCACTGATTCAAGGAGGGCACATTGTTTTTCTCAGAACCCTTAACATCTTGGTGATATTCAGTTTTGGGTAGCTGTCATGTCGTCCTGCCATCGCCACTTCTTTTTTTACTACCTCGATTTCTCTGTCTGTCACCTCCTCGCTCACTCTGTGTCTGGCTGTTCTTCCTCCGGCTTCCACTTTTAGCTGTGGGTCCTCTTCCTTTTTCCTGTTCACCATCACCGGACGATGCCTGCTGGACAGCAGCCAATCAGATTACAGACTGCTATTAGTGTGGTGGACCAGTGGCCTGGTTTAGGATTGTTTCCTCCTGGAGCAAGGAACAGATGAACAGGACCTATTAGTTTCTAAAATTCAAAAATTATACAAAGCAGTATTTCAACTAATATTATTTAATTAACTGATACCCTATAAGCAAATCACTGACATTTTCATGCACCTTTCAGGCCTGTAAAGTCCAGATATTGTTTCAAATTATTATTTTTCATATATCATATATAACGTTTCCTTTATGCTCATAATGACTGTCTATTTCCAGGTTCTCAGAACACGGGCCGTAGCTCGCCACCTCCTGGCTATGTGCCTGAACGCCAGCAGAGGATCGCTCGCCAAGGTTCATACACCAGCATAAACAGCGAGGGGGAGTTCATCCCTGAGACCAGCGATCAGTGTGTGAGTCATCGCTTCACTGTTAATGAGGAAAATCCACCTTAAAATATGACCATTTATGACCATAGCCTGTTGAAACATAATCGCATAAACAACTCTTCCTGGAAGCTTGAATCAACACCTTTTGTGATTTCTGAAGTTGTTTTGCTCGTTAATGGAGGTTTCATCGATACTGTGAAAGTACCTCAGCTGATTTCCATGGATTTTGGGTAGGAATGGAAAGTGTCTCTAAGTCGTTAAATTAATTTGGGTGTAAAAGGTCAAACTAAGCATTCAGCGAGTTATCCATCTATACGCTGCCAGCATAGGTGCTCATGCTCCCAAAGTTATCAAATCTAAATTCTGTGTTAGGATGGATTTTGCTATACGAAAAGTGTGTACACGAAGCACATGTGCATGCGCTCCAGTTCATTTTCCATTGTGCCCTTTACAGGTGCTGGATCCGTGGAGCAGTGCAGAAAACTCTGTCTCTGGAAGCTGTCAGTCTCTGGACAGCAACTCAGACAGGTGAGGAGCAAACGCCGCCTGCTCTGCCAGGAGCTCATTACACGTTACACATTTTATTATTTTTCCACTGCATTTCCATAATTGGTGTTGGCAACATTGGAATAACTATATAACCAGTCCCATACCGTATGTGCCCAAATACTCTCAAAATCTCTCGCTCTGCTTCGTTCCCTCTCCTCTCTCGCAGCCCCTCACTGAGGAAGTCTCGCTCGCACAGAGCCAAGAGTTACCCTGATAATCGTCAGGAGTGCTCGGGTGAGAGCAGCTCCGAGAAAAGCTCCTTCTAACCTTTAACCTCTGCAGTAACCATTGGGGAGATATTGTGTTACAGCAGAACGCCCGCATCTTATGGGACAAAGCTTTGTGACAGCCACTTTCAAACTTCTTTTAAACTGTCAGGACACCATGCTGGAAGATTTCCATAGATGCTGCTGACCTTTGACCTTGAATATTTGCTTTCAGACAGGGAGAATCATGTGTATGACAGGGTAGCAGGGAAAGGAGGCACCTATCCTCGTAGGTACCACGTCTCCCTGCATCACAAGGACCACAGTGAAGGTAAGACAATAAGTCCCCCTATCTTTGTTCTATTTCCTCCCTTAATCTCTCCTGTTCATCATGTGATATTTAGCCTCAGCCCACCTCTTCCCTGCTCTCCCCCAGGCCGTCGAACATTTCCGCGGATCCGTCGCCCCCAGGGGAACCTGTTCACTCTGGTGCCCTCACGCCGCTCGCTCAACGGCAGCGAGGAGAGTCTGGGCAGCTGGCAGCTGGTCGACGCTCAGGGCAGGCTCCGTCCACAAGATCGCTCTGTTGCGCATAAGTGTGAGTGTTGAGCTAGAAGAACTCTAAACAAAATGTCCTTCAGAAGATACACTTCACTTCACTTCAGTTATTAAGAGGTAAATAGATGACACCTTGTAGAATTCAAGGGCCAATGCCAACGCTTCTTTTTGTCAGTCGAAGCTGCTGAATATCATATAATAAGAGTTTCTACCAGATTTTACTTCTATCAAGATGAAAACCTTTGGGAACAATATTTAAAAAGTGGGTCAGTAAAATGTGCTACTGAAACCCAGATTAGTATAAAAAAGAATAATACCGGGATAAAAGTAAAAGTGGAATCCTATTAAACTCTCATAAAAAATGTACATCAATTCAGGTTTAAGGAACGCTTTGACATTTTGGGAAACACTGTTGTTTGCGAGTCAGATAAGAAGATAGACATCAGTTTTAACTTTGTGCATCCAGTACAGAGGTCGGCCTCTTTGGCCTGGCTTACCACAAAGTCTGGAACCTGGAAGAATATGTGCTAAAAAAGTGAAAATAGCTACCTTGCAATTAATGCTACGCTCTCTTTATTGTCATATGTAAACTGGCGTGTTTTGTGTCAAACATAAATGAACAGCGCTGAGTGTTTTCTTTCTTTTCTTTTCAGCGCCGAGCGCTCCTTTGACGTGGCGGCGGGGGAAGCTTCTGGGCCAGGGGGCGTTTGGTCGGGTTTACCTGTGTTACGATGTGGACACTGGGAGGGAGCTGGCTGCCAAGCAAGTCCAGTTTGATCCTGAGAGTCCTGAGACCAGCAAGGTGAGACGTTGACGTGGATAGTTCAGCTTTTCACGCTTTCACAGAATGGCTGGTTGGTGCCTTCCTCTTTTCTCTTTCTGGTACTGTTGAGGACATTTCCACTGTTGCTTATGCTATGCTATCGCTTGTTATTGCTTCACTTGTAAAATATATTGTTTGCTTTGACATTGCATGTACATGTAGACATTTTTGCTAACTCTGGTTGCACATTTTGTTAGGAAATGGTGTAATCGTCCTTCTAACTTTACAATATAATGAATTATTTTCACATATGTATGCCATTATGCTGCACCGCAGAGTGAGCACTGAATTAATGAATCAACTTGTGTACAAACATATGTGCTTACGTTTTGAGGCCTTAGGTCAGGGGTTTCAGAAAGCTTTATTTTATCCCCTGGCACAGAAATACAATAATCAATCTGAAGGAGGGAAATTCAATGACTCAAGAAGTGTTATGTATTGAAGAGGTTGTCTTTCCTCCCTCAACCCCCCGCCTCTTCCTCATTTTAATATCTTTTCCTGTCTTCCACAGAGAAAACATGCACTGTCACTTCCTGAATCTGAAAGGAGCCAAGTGTTGTGGTGGGGGGGGGGTGATGGGTCAGCATTGCCTTGGGCTCTCATCACCCCTTCACACCCCCACCCCTCCCCGGGTTTGTGGCAGATGTGAATCAGTTGTTGTTTCTGTTAAACCAGCGTCTGTGTTGGGAGTTTGGGATTACTTTGTGCGTCTCTGACTTCCCCCTCTCTCTGTCTCCCTCTCTCTCTCTGTCTGTCTGTCTCTCTCTGTCTCCCTCTCTCTCTCTCTCTCTCTGTCTGTCTGTCTCTCTCTGTCTCCCTCTCTCTCTCTCTCTCTGTCTGTCTGTCTCTCTCTGTCTCACTCTCTCTCTCTCTCTCTCTCTCTCTCTCTGTCTCTCTCTCTCTGTCTCGCTCTCTCTGTGTCTCTCTCTCTCTCTCTGTCTGTCTCTCTCTCTGTCTCTCTCTCTTTTTGTCTCTCTCTCTCTCTCTCAGGTTGTTCAGTCTGAACCGGAGCTCCGGTCAGCTCAGTATCAGGGAGGGGACTCC